>OU618552.1:22986223-22998723 GCA_914829495.1 Eilema sororculum
TTAGGCCGTTTGGGTGAGGGTGGCCCGGCAGCCGACGGGCCTTGGCCAGACGGTTGCCCAGCCGCCCTCACTCACTGTTAAAATTTTTTGGTACATAATTACATAACTATATTTTATATTTATTTTTATATTTATTTACTTATATATTTAACTATACGGAAAATATTATATATAATGTGATACGATATGGTACAAAAGAAGTGATGTACATTACAGATAGCGATAAAAAATTTAAAAGTATACCTTAAGACAGAATTTACGAGAGTATTTGGCGTTTGATGAAGTAGGATTGAGTTCGGAAGAGTTGGTTGTCAACTTGGTTAAATTTTCACCAGAAAATTGTAGCAAGTGCCTTTTTTAAGATTATCGAGCAAAATTTTCTTACATAATATTAATATATAGAAAACATACTTAATATAAATAGATAAATTGATATATAATTATAAAGTATACGATAGCGATATAAGACATAAGTAGACAGAAGTTTGATATATATACTTTGGCTATGCATGAATATACTATACATATAAGACAGAAAGAGGCGATTTTAGTTTTGGTTAGTATTTAGAGGGTTATTTTAAATTGGCATTATTTGTAACATTTAAAGTGGGTGTAAGTTTTAATTTAATTTTCTGATAATTTTTTGTTCTTATTTAATTTTTGTATGAACTTTTTTACTTGTTATGGATGCCTTGAGTTATATTGTATATAATATAGCCAATTGCATCTATTTAATTTCGGCGGTGGTCAGAGCATCCCTAGGAATAAGCTATGGCTGCTCTGGCCATCGCTTCCCACTTTTGTAGGACTGGGCACGATTTATCAAAGGCGTGATGATGTTTTACTTCGCCATATTCGCGGGTGCAATTTACGCAGTGGGGCTCCAGGTCTTTTCTACTGCATTTTTCGGGCTCGTCCCGTCCATGAGGTTTGCCACATTTTGCGCACAGATCTTGATTTTCTGGCATTAAGCAAAATCTTTTCGTGTGACCAAAAGCCAGGCACCTGGTGCACTGGATGAGTGGCGTCTGGTCTGCCACCGCGACTCTTTGGAGGTCGATATAGAGACGCTTCGCCTCCGTCGCTCTCCTCCAGACAACAGGTGACGTGCTGATCACTACGTGGTGAAATTGTGAGTGGCGCGATCGTTTCTTAAATTTTATGGTCACGCGGTCGTCCCCGTCGCCGAGGCCCTCGAACAGGGCCCCATTCTGATTCCGAAGGGCGCGAAGTATTTCATGGTCATCATGAACCTTCAATACGTCCCTCAGAATCAGAAGAGGGTCCCTATTCTTGATCTCCTCGACGACGAACCGACCCGCGACTCCCTCGAGCCTTTCCTTTACTTTTCTCCTGTCCTCTACGCTTCTACATCCCATGATGACTTTCCTTTCTTTTGCTTTCCTTACCCTCTCTATCTTGACCCATCCTTCCTTGGCGTCCATGGTCTGCCTAATGTGCTGCAGGACCATGTCGGCAGTGTCGGTCTCGTCCGTGGAAGAGACACACACGGAGTGGAGCGTCTGTGGCGGGAGCGTTGCTTCCCTGCAATGACTGGCAGCCGCCGCACATGCGTATGTGACCCTATCCACGGACTTTTCGACTTTTTCTGCGGTCTCTGCCTGGCTCTGGAGAGCCAGTCTAAGCTCATCTATCTTCCTGCCATTCTCACTGATGAGTCTGGCACTCTCCTCCATTTTTTCCAGAACGCGACTCTCCAGCCCGTCCCGCGGTACCATCACGTCAAGGCTTTGTGTGGGCTCTAGATGTTTAGTCCCGGCCTTGGGCATGCACCCTGTCCGCAAGCCTCTTAGTTCTGCCTCGCTCTCCTTCACGAGTTGGAAAAGGCGCTCTATCTCCCCGATCACTGTGAGCCTAATATCGGTCTTTAAATTCCTCGCGCTGTTAATAGACATTTTGGCCCGGTTATTACATTTTTTAGCCTCGTCCGCTCTGTTCCCCACCGGCATGGGGGCTGTAGCGATCGAGGTTTCGGCCATCGGCGAGGGATGGGAGGGTGAAGCCGACGACTGTCCGGAATTAGGTGACGTTGGGGGCAAATAGGTTGTCCCTTTTTTAGGCTTTTGTGCTACGGATCCAATCTGAGATTGGATTCTTTCAATGCTCTTCCGGACATTCCCCGACTTACGCTCTCCCACCTCAGACTCGGGGCTACCTTCTAATGTGAAGGTCCTCTGCCTGTTCGGTTCAATGTTGCCCTTTGGCGTGTGAAACATGCTTAAGTTCCTAAAAATCAGTTAATACTGGTGTAAAAGTAAAAATAAAATAAAAGCAAACAAACAAACGTCTATTCAGGTACGTACACAATAAACGATAAAGTTAGCTATCAAGCTTTGTAGGTGCTCTCGCCGCCTCCAATCGGGTTATCCTACCCAGGCTTTGACAGAGTGGGCAGGCGGGACTGGCGTTGTTTAACACGCACCACAAGGCGATAAGATTGTAAGTTTCGCAAATAAAATTATTAGTCACAGGTCATAAATACACATACAAAAAGCCATACAAAACAATAAAATTGAATTCCGACTTGGAACCCGTTTCAAATACACAGTAATTGTCAAATAATATTTAAAATAAAAGTCAATAAATAGTTACTCAATATGAATTAAAAGTCCAATTATTAATGTGTAAAAATACACAATGTTATCACAGTAAGTTACCTAACTATATAATAGTACGAACCTGTTCGTACGTCACTTACAAGCTAATGGTAACCGCGATGATTCGGTTTCGACTAGTGTCGCGCGACCTCGCTTGACCCCCCCGAACCGAGCTGATGTGCCTAGGGCAGAAAATCAGGGTGGGCGGGCGGGGCTCGTGTTTATGAAAATCGCGTTTTTCACGAAAACTACGGACCCTAGACGGTCGTGTGAGGTACCTACGGAAAGGCCTCGTCGGCGGCCACACGGTGGAGCAAAAAACAGTATAGGCTTTCCTGAAAAATTTTGAAAATAACGCCCAAAAACTGAAAAATGAATTAAAAATTTAGAATAAAAAGTTTATTATTGGGCGGACTGTACCACCTAGAAAGTCGGGAACGGTACCGACGGACAGAGGGCGTCCCAGTGGACACGTTCCAATCGCTAGATGCACAGGTTACGACTGATGGTAAAGCAAAAACGAGGACTTAAGTTTTAGTAGGTAGGTACTAAGTTGGCACTTCGCTCCCTCGGGAACACCTTGGAGTATAATCGCCTGAACGGCTCGGCGGTGTAGTTGCCGTCTCCCTTGAGCGTCCCTAGGTATCAGAACCCCCCTAGACCCCTAAAAAAATCAGAAACTAAAATTAAAATGAAAATTTAATAAACAACCTATGGAATCGACCTAATGATACCAAATACAGATGATGATGTATCCGTGTGGTATGTCGGAAGATAGGTAATGTATCCGCGCACTTGATGGTATACGACTAACACCGAGTGTCCGTAGCAAAAAAGCTAATAAAAAATTGTTTAAAGTTAAAAAGTGGCGAAAATCCCTACTCGGCTGGCGAAATATGGTGTTATTATGCACAGGACTCGCCTGATCTTCTCGTGTGTAGTATCAGAAGACGCGCAAAGTCGTCTCACACAATATGGTGTAATTAGAATTTCAGCGGTCGGTACAAAAAGTTTGGCAACAAGCAAACTTGCTGCCAAAAAACGTTCGAAAATCGCTCAAAGTGACGTAAGTAAGGGATTTTCGTGAAAAATCTATGAAAATTGTGAAAATTTATGGTCGCGCTGAATAGCCGGCAGCGTCCCGAATCTAAATATGTATATATTGTATATGTTTATCAATGCTAATTAGCTATATAAATTTTACAAAGTTTTAAATGCGGTGGTTAGGTTAGGTTAGGTTAGGTTAGGTTAGGTTAGGTTAGGTTAGGTTAGGTTAGGTTAGGTTAGGTTAGGTTAGGTTAGGTTAGGTTAGGTTAGGTTAGGTTAGGTTAGGTTAGGTTAGGTTAGGTTAGGTTAGGTTAGGTTAGGTTAGGTTAGGTTAGGTTAGGTTAGGTTAGGTTAGGTTAGGTTAGGTTAGGTTAGGTTAGGTTAGGTTAGGTTAGGTTAGGTTAGGTTAGGTTAGGTTAGGTTAGGTTAGGTTAGGTTAGGTTAGGTTAGGTTAGGTTAGGTTAGGTTAGGTTAGGTTAGGTTAGGTTAGGTTAGGTTAGGTTAGGTTAGGTTAGGTTAGGTTAGGTTAGGTTAGGTTAGGTTAGGTTAGGTTAGGTTAGGTTAGGTTAGGTTAGGTTAGGTTAGGTTAGGTTAGGTTAGGTTAGGTTAGGTTAGGTTAGGTTAGGTTAGGTTAGGTTAGGTTAGGTTAGGTTAGGTTAGGTTAGGTTAGGTTAGGTTAGGTTAGGTTAGGTTAGGTTAGGTTAGGTTAGGTTAGGTTAGGTTAGGTTAGGTTAGGTTAGGTTAGGTTAGGTTAGGTTAGGTTAGGTTAGGTTAGGTTAGGTTAGGTTAGGTTAGGTTAGGTTAGGTTAGGTTAGGTTAGGTTAGGTTAGGTTAGGTTAGGTTAGGTTAGGTTAGGTTAGGTTAGGTTAGGTTAGGTTAGGTTAGGTTAGGTTAGGTTAGGTTAGGTTAGGTTAGGTTAGGTTAGGTTAGGTTAGGTTAGGTTAGGTTAGGTTAGGTTAGGTTAGGTTAGGTTAGGTTAGGTTAGGTTAGGTTAGGTTAGGTTAGGTTAGGTTAGGTTAGGTTAGGTTAGGTTAGGTTAGGTTAGGTTAGGTTAGGTTAGGTTAGGTTAGGTTAGGTTAGGTTAGGTTAGGTTAGGTTAGGTTAGGTTAGGTTAGGTTAGGTTAGGTTAGGTTAGGTTAGGTTAGGTTAGGTTAGGTTAGGTTAGGTTAGGTTAGGTTAGGTTAGGTTAGGTTAGGTTAGGTTAGGTTAGGTTAGGTTAGGTTAGGTTAGGTTAGGTTAGGTTAGGTTAGGTTAGGTTAGGTTAGGTTAGGTTAGGTTAGGTTAGGTTAGGTTAGGTTAGGTTAGGTTAGGTTAGGTTAGGTTAGGTTAGGTTAGGTTAGGTTAGGTTAGGTTAGGTTAGGTTAGGTTAGGTTAGGTTAGGTTAGGTTAGGTTAGGTTAGGTTAGGTTAGGTTAGGTTAGGTTAGGTTAGGTTAGGTTAGGTTAGGTTAGGTTAGGTTAGGTTAGGTTAGGTTAGGTTAGGTTAGGTTAGGTTAGGTTAGGTTAGGTTAGGTTAGGTTAGGTTAGGTTAGGTTAGGTTAGGTTAGGTTAGGTTAGGTTAGGTTAGGTTAGGTTAGGTTAGGTTAGGTTAGGTTAGGTTAGGTTAGGTTAGGTTAGGTTAGGTTAGGTTAGGTTAGGTTAGGTTTTTTTTTTTTTTTTTTTTTTTTTTTTTTTAAGTTTCGCGCCATTTCCCCCACTGGATTAATCTTGTGGGGTCTTTGTGTGCGGATTTCACTTGCAGCTAATTTAGAAGAGTAGAATTTTAGAAAGATTTACGGTATATAATTTCGAGAAAAAGTTAAACTATTATTGAAAGGTTGTACTAAGTTACACGGTTTATTGTGCGGCTTATTATATAATAAGCCACAGAATGCCCGGTTTAACATTTTTAATCGTTGACATTGAGAAGCATTAGGCCGTTTGAGTGCTGGTGGCCAGGCAGTCTACGGGCCTTGGCCTGGCGGCTGCCCATCCACCATCGCTCAGTGTTAAAACTTTTACACTAAACAATTTTTTATTCATATATGATACTTATATATAATATGTTTAACAGAACAAGTAGCTTTATAAATACAATATACTGCACTATAATGATGATAGAAATATATAACTGATAATAACATTATATTGAAAATTGTAATAAGTGTTTACATATGTATTTTTATAGAAATATAATTTATTTATTCAAGAAATAGGAATAGATGCATGTATTATATATAGCATATAGAGTAGTATTTTTGTTCGAAGAAATAGATTGTCAACTTTATGCAATTTTCATCAGAAAATTGTTTCAAGTGCATTTTTATTTAGAGGACAGATCTTATTGTGTAGAAGATATGGAAGACATTGGTTATATTATATTTTATACGTTATGTTAGATATTGTTTAAGATATAAAAAAAAAACTAATAGATATATACATATATATTTATAATAGGCATTTATTCCGATTAATTAGACAGGGCGGATTTTAATGGGTTTAAAGTGGGTGCGATTTTTGCTGTTACGGTTGTGATGCCTTGCGTTATATTTTTATTATATACACAAAAGCATTTTTATGTGTTATATTTTCGCGGTGGTCAGAGCAACCTTAGCAATATGCAATGGCTGCTCTGGCCATCGCTTCCCACTTCTGGAGGACTGGGCACGACTTATCAAAGGCGTGGTGTTTATTCGCTTGACCATACTCCCGGGTGCAGTTGATACAGTGGGGCTCTTGGTCTTTTCTGCTACACTGGTCGGGCTCATCCTGGCTGTGCGGTTTACCACATTTCGCGCATAGATCCTGAGTCTCAGGCATCAAGCAGAATCTCTTGGTGTGGCCAAAAGCCAGGCACCTGGTGCACTGGATGAGTGGCGTCTGGTCTGCCACAGCGACTCGTTGGAGGTCGATATAAAGACGCTTCGCCTCCATCGCTCTCCTCCAGACAACAGGCGCCGTGCTGATAACCACGTGGTGGAATTGCGAGTGGCGAGATCGCTTCTTAAACTTGATGGTTACGCGGTCGTCCCCCTCGCCGAGGCCCTCGAACAGGGCCCCATTCTGATTCCGAAGGGCGCGAAGGATTTCATGATCATCATGAATCTTCAGTACGTCCCTCAGAATCAGAAGAGGGTCCCTGTTCTTAATCTCCTCGACGACGAAACGACCCGCAACTCCCTCAAGCTTTTCTTTCACTTTTTTCCTGTCTTCAATACTTCCACACCCCATTATAACTTTTCTCTCCTTGGCCTTCCTCACTCTCTCTACCTTTATCCATCCATCTTTGGCCCCCATGGCCTCCCTGATGTGCCTCAAGACCTCATCCGCCGTGTCATTTTCGTCTGTTGAGGAGACGCATACCGAGTGGAGCGTCTGCGGCGGGGGCTCTACTCCCCGGTTGTTATTAGCAGCCGCTGCAACACTCGCATATGTTACCGTCTCCTTCTCTTTCCTATCTCTTTCTTTCTCCCTTTCACACTGTTTCTCCATTCTCTCCCTTAATTCACTCATCACTCTCCCATTCTCTCTTATTAATCTTTCGTTTTCCTCTAATTTCCTAATTATCCTCTCATCACCGTATGAGCGCGGGGCAGAGACTGGGACAGCGGGGGCTGGCCCCACCGTCCCAGCGCTCTGTCCCGCCTGGCTCTTGATTTTTGCCGTGTCGGGCCCTACCTCCAACGCGGCAACTGTCTCTTCTATTTTGTGTTTGATCTCTGATTTCAGATTCCGCGATATTCCCACTTGTTCTCTGATAGTACGACAGCACCTTAGCGCTTTCTCAAAGCGCGTACTCGAGGACTGTCCCGGTAGCACAGGCGAGGGGGGCAGGTGGACGGCCCCCTTTCTCAACGTTTGCGAGGACGTCCCGGTCTTGGCCTGGATCTTCTCTATGCTCCTCCGGACAGTCCCCGACTGGCGCTTTACTGCTCCTAGCTCGGGGCTACTGTCTAGAACAAAGGTCGAGTCCCTCTCGCTCTGACCAGGTTGGTTCTTTGTGAGTGGTGAGTGTGATAGAGGCATTTTCGGGGAGACGTTCCTTACAATTTAAAATGTATAAAGGTGTAAAAATGTATAAAGATGTATAATAGTTTTCAGTCAGAAGTCAATGATTAATATAACATAAAAGTATTAAAACTAAGGTAAAATTGTACAATAAATAAACAAATACACGTCAAGTTACGGCCGGTGAGCAAACGGTAAGCCGATTGAGCACTGACCGGGTCAATAAACCGATATTGTACACACAAGGGTCAAATAAACACACAACAAAGTCACAGACTCTACGGTCTGGTCCAATAAAAAAGTCCGCTAAATATTTTATATTTAGTCAATAAAACGTGTAGTCTCGAGTATGTAAAATACACACTTTGTTATATAAGTGTCCAAATAAATTTACAATATAACTTGTACGAACCACTTTCGTACGTCACCTACAAACTAATGGTAACCGCAGTGATCCGGTTTTGACTGGTGTCGCGCGACCTCACTTGACCCCCCCGAGCCGAGCTGATATGCCTAGGGCAGAAAATCAGGGTGGGCGGGCGGGGCTCGTGTATATGAAAATCGCGTTTTCCTCGAAAACTACGGACCCTAGGCGGTCGTGTGAGGCACCTACGGAAAGGCCTCGTTGGCGGCCACACGGTGGTGTAAGAAGCAGTATAGGCTTTCCTGAAAAATTTTGAAAATAACGCCCAAAAACCGAAAATTGAATTAAAAATTTAGACTAAAAAGTTTATTATTGGGCGAACTGTACCACCTAGAAAGTCGGGAACGGTACCGACGGACAGAGGGCGTCCCAGTGGACACGTTCCAATCGCTAGATGCACAGGTTACGACTGATGGTAAAGAAAAAACGAGGAGTTAAGTTTTAGTAGGTAGGTACTAAGTTGGCACTTCGCTCCCTCGGGAACACCTTGGAGTATAATCGCCTGAACGGCTCGGCGGTGTAGTTGCCGTCTCCCTTGAGCGTCCCTAGGTGCTAAGAACCAGCTAGACCCTTTAAAATTTCGGAAACTAAAATTAAAATGAAAATTTAATAAACAACCTATGGAATCGACCTAATGATACCAAATGCAGATGATGATGTATCCGTGTGGTATGTCGGAAGATAGGTAATGTATCCGCGCACTTGATGGTATACGACTAACACCGAGTGTCCGTAGAAAAAAGCTAATAAAAAATTTTTTAAAGTTAAAAAGTGGCGAAAATCCCTACTCGGCTGGCGAAATATGGTGTTATTATGCACAGGACTCGCCTGATCTTCTCGTGTGTAGTATCAGAAGACGCGCAAAGTCGTCTCACACAATATGGTGTAATTAGAATTTCAGCGGTCGGTACAAAAAGTTTGGCAACAAGCAAACTTGCTGCCAAAAAACGTTCGAAAATCGCTCAAAGTGACGTAAGTAAGGGATTTTCGTGAAAATTAAATGAAAATTGTGAAAATTTATGGTCGCGCTGTGTAGACGGCAGCGTCCCGAATCCAATGATGTATATATTGCTATAGGTTATCAATGCTAATTAGCTGTATAAATTTTACAAAGTTCTAAATGCGGTTAATTATTATTATTTATGATGCCTTAAGGTAGACTTTGGTACCTATAGCCTACACAGAATCGCGAATAACTCAAAAACTATAAGTCCTAGAGAGTCGCGCGTGGTACCGGCAGAAAGGTCTCGGCGAGCTCCTTAAGGATGTGCAATAAAAATTTGGAAAAGTTGTATAGGGAAAAAGTTAGTTTTTCCCTAGAAAAGTGAAAATTTATGAAAATCGCGTTTTCCTCGAAAACTACGGACCCTAGGCGGTCGTGTGAGGCACCTACGGAAAGGCCTCGTTGGCGGCCACACGGTGGTGTAAGAAGCAGTATAGGCTTTCCTGAAAAATTTTGAAAATAACGCCCAAAAACCGAAAATTGAATTAAAAATTTAGACTAAAAAGTTTATTATTGGGCGAACTGTACCACCTAGAAAGTCGGGAACGGTACCGACGGACAGAGGGCGTCCCAGTGGACACGTTCCAATCGCTAGATGCACAGGTTACGACTGATGGTAAAGAAAAAACGAGGAGTTAAGTTTTAGTAGGTAGGTACTAAGTTGGCACTTCGCTCCCTCGGGAACACCTTGGAGTATAATCGCCTGAACGGCTCGGCGGTGTAGTTGCCGTCTCCCTTGAGCGTCCCTAGGTGCTAAGAACCAGCTAGACCCTTTAAAATTTCGGAAACTAAAATTAAAATGAAAATTTAATAAACAACCTATGGAATCGACCTAATGATACCAAATGCAGATGATGATGTATCCGTGTGGTATGTCGGAAGATAGGTAATGTATCCGCGCACTTGATGGTATACGACTAACACCGAGTGTCCGTAGAAAAAAGCTAATAAAAAATTTTTTAAAGTTAAAAAGTGGCGAAAATCCCTACTCGGCTGGCGAAATATGGTGTTATTATGCACAGGACTCGCCTGATCTTCTCGTGTGTAGTATCAGAAGACGCGCAAAGTCGTCTCACACAATATGGTGTAATTAGAATTTCAGCGGTCGGTACAAAAAGTTTGGCAACAAGCAAACTTGCTGCCAAAAAACGTTCGAAAATCGCTCAAAGTGACGTAAGTAAGGGATTTTCGTGAAAATTAAATGAAAATTGTGAAAATTTATGGTCGCGCTGTGTAGACGGCAGCGTCCCGAATCCAATGATGTATATATTGCTATAGGTTATCAATGCTAATTAGCTGTATAAATTTTACAAAGTTCTAAATGCGGTTCGGTTAGGTTAGGTTAGGTTAGGTTAGGTTAGGTTAGGTTAGGTTAGGTTAGGTTAGGTTAGGTTAGGTTAGGTTAGGTTAGGTTAGGTTAGGTTAGGTTAGGTTAGGTTAGGTTAGGTTAGGTTAGGTTAGGTTAGGTTAGGTTAGGTTAGGTTAGGTTAGGTTAGGTTAGGTTAGGTTAGGTTAGGTTAGGTTAGGTTAGGTTAGGTTAGGTTAGGTTAGGTTAGGTTAGGTTAGGTTAGGTTAGGTTAGGTTAGGTTAGGTTAGGTTAGGTTAGGTTAGGTTAGGTTAGGTTAGGTTAGGTTAGGTTAGGTTAGGTTAGGTTAGGTTAGGTTAGGTTAGGTTAGGTTAGGTTAGGTTAGGTTAGGTTAGGTTAGGTTAGGTTAGGTTAGGTTAGGTTAGGTTAGGTTAGGTTAGGTTAGGTTAGGTTAGGTTAGGTTAGGTTAGGTTAGGTTAGGTTAGGTTAGGTTAGGTTAGGTTAGGTTAGGTTAGGTTAGGTTAGGTTAGGTTAGGTTAGGTTAGGTTAGGTTAGGTTAGGTTAGGTTAGGTTAGGTTAGGTTAGGTTAGGTTAGGTTAGGTTAGGTTAGGTTAGGTTAGGTTAGGTTAGGTTAGGTTAGGTTAGGTTAGGTTAGGTTAGGTTAGGTTAGGTTAGGTTAGGTTAGGTTAGGTTAGGTTAGATTAGGTTAGGTTAGGTTAGGTTAGGTTAGGTTAGGTTAGGTTAGGTTAGGTTAGGTTAGGTTAGGTTAGGTTAGGTTAGGTTAGGTTAGGTTAGGTTAGGTTAGGTTAGGTTAGGTTAGGTTAGGTTAGGTTAGGTTAGGTTAGGTTAGGTTAGGTTAGGTTAGGTTAGGTTAGGTTAGGTTAGGTTAGGTTAGGTTAGGTTAGGTTAGGTTAGGTTAGGTTAGGTTAGGTTAGGTTAGGTTAGGTTAGGTTAGGTTAGGTTAGGTTAGGTTAGGTTAGGTTAGGTTAGGTTAGGTTAGGTTAGGTTAGGTTAGGTTAGGTTAGGTTAGGTTAGGTTAGGTTAGGTTAGGTTAGGTTAGGTTAGGTTAGGTTAGGTTAGGTTAGGTTAGGTTAGGTTAGGTTAGGTTAGGTTAGGTTAGGTTAGGTTAGGTTAGGTTAGGTTAGGTTAGGTTAGGTTAGGTTAGGTTAGGTTAGGTTAGGTTAGGTTAGGTTAGGTTAGGTTAGGTTAGGTTAGGTTAGGTTAGGTTAGGTTAGGTTAGGTTAGGTTAGGTTAGGTTAGGTTAGGTTAGGTTAGGTTAGGTTAGGTTAGGTTAGGTTAGGTTAGGTTAGGTTAGGTTAGGTTAGGTTAGGTTAGGTTAGGTTAGGTTAGGTTAGGTTAGGTTAGGTTAGGTTAGGTTAGGTTAGGTTAGGTTAGGTTAGGTTAGGTTAGGTTAGGTTAGGTTAGGTTAGGTTAGGTTAGGTTAGGTTAGGTTAGGTTAGGTTAGGTTAGGTTAGGTTAGGTTAGGTTAGGTTAGGTTAGGTTAGGTTAGGTTAGGTTAGGTTAGGTTAGGTTAGGTTAGGTTAGGTTAGGTTAGGTTAGGTTAGGTTAGGTTAGGTTAGGTTAGGTTAGGTTAGGTTAGGTTAGGTTAGGTTAGGTTAGGTTAGGTTAGGTTAGGTTAGGTTAGGTTAGGTTAGGTTAGGTTAGGTTAGGTTAGGTTAGGTTAGGTTAGGTTAGGTTAGGTTAGGTTAGGTTAGGTTAGGTTAGGTTAGGTTAGGTTAGGTTAGGTTAGGTTAGGTTAGGTTAGGTTAGGTTAGGTTAGGTTAGGTTAGGTTAGGTTAGGTTAGGTTAGGTTAGGTTAGGTTAGGTTAGGTTAGGTTAGGTTAGGTTAGGTTAGGTTAGGTTAGGTTAGGTTAGGTTAGGTTAGGTTAGGTTAGGTTAGGTTAGGTTAGGTTAGGTTAGGTTAGGTTAGGTTAGGTTAGGTTAGGTTAGGTTAGGTTAGGTTAGGTTAGGTTAGGTTAGGTTAGGTTAGGTTAGGTTAGGTTAGGTTAGGTTAGGTTAGGTTAGGTTAGGTTAGGTTAGGTTAGGTTAGGTTAGGTTAGGTTAGGTTAGGTTAGGTTAGGTTAGGTTAGGTTAGGTTAGGTTAGGTTAGGTTAGGT
>OU618552.1:23003723-23009407 GCA_914829495.1 Eilema sororculum
CGCCGACGCGACCCTCAATCTTGCTCCCGTCCGTGAAAATACGCACCTCGATGTCACTGGTGCGCTGGTATTGATCCTCGTCTACCAGGCTGGTGAACCCCAGGTTCATATGCTCCGCGGGGTGAGGTGCCTCAATTGCTCGAGTCATCCGTTCGACCTCCCTGTCCCCCAACCATGACTGGAACACTCCTCTCTTGGCCTCGTACAACGAGGCCACCTCGCGAACTCTAAGGTCCAGAGGGAGCATTCCAGCCAGGATTAGCCCCGAGTGCAGGGAGATCGTCCGGTAGCTCTTACAAAGTTTTTGGGCGAATCCGCGCTGCACCACGTTCAACTGCTTCCGTATCCCAAGCTTATCAACCGCCGCGCACCAACTGCTGGCAGCATACAGCACCGTCGGCTCCACGGCCGCGTTGTAGATGGTCCGGATCACCTCAGGATGAAGTCCCCAACTGATCCGGGCCATCCTCGCTAGTTTGTGGTATATCGAGATCGCTTTCTTGCATACGTTTGTGACGTGGGTGTTGAAGGTGAGATGATCGTCTATGGTTAGCCCCAGGATTTTGATGTGCTTGGACATTCCAATGTCTATCCCGCCCATGCTGAGGCGTGGTTCATCGTACTTAAGCCTCCGCGTGATTACCATCGCACAAGTTTTGTGCGGTGCGAATTTCAGCTTCGTTCGGATGCCCCACTCCCGCACATGCTCGAGAGAGGCATTGGCTTGTCGCTCAATCTCCAGGGCGCTATCCCCATCGAACACCATCACCACATCGTCCGCAAAAGCCTGAACGTGAACCGACCTACTCTCCAGTTGATGCAGCAAGGGATCCAACAACAAATTCCACAGCAAGGGTCCGCCAATTGAGCCCTGGACGCACCCCTTCTCCGTGGAGCGTCTGCACTCCTCACCCGCATACCTAACCCTTACCTCCCTGTCACTAAGGTAGCTACTGATAACTCGTCTCAAGTTTGCCGGACACTTTTCCTCCGCCAGTCTCATCTTAATGGCCGGCCACCATGCGCTATCGAAGGCGCCCTCTATGTCCAAGGACACCATAAGGACTATTCTTTTTTCATCAAGTTTCGCCCTTATGTGGCCCATAAGGTCATAGAGGGCGTCTTCGGTGCTTTTCTGTGGCATGAAACCGTACTGGCGGGGGCTAATTTTCGGAAGTAAATAAAAGTTGAGACGAGCTACCAGCATCCTCTCATACACCTTCCCCAAGACGGGCAAAAGACCAATAGGTCTGTACGACTTGGGGACGGTGTACGAGTCCTTTCCTGGCTTCCTCAGTGCCACCACCACGGCCACCTTCCATATCTTGGGAAAGTAGCCGTGGCGAAGGCACTGGTTCAGCAGCTTCAGGAAAAATAAGGGGTCGGCCCTAATGGCGTGGGCGCAGATGTCGGCCGTAAAGCCATCCGCCCCCGGAGCTTTTTTGGGGTTGAACTTCTGAAGGGCATCGAAGAGTTCCCCAACTGTAAAAGGTGGGTCATCGTCATGATGACCCCTATCGTCATCCAACTCCTTGGCCTTTTGCCGTACTCTTCGATGCCCATCATTGTCCTCGCCCTCCGGGTCACCCGGGTAGAAAGTTCGGGCGAGTAATTCAGCCGATCCCTTCGCGTCCAGGTAAGAGCCATTGGCGGCAAGCAGAGTATCCTCTTCCCTTACTGTGGCCCTTCCAATCACTCGATAAATCCCCTCCCAGAGGCCCTCCCTATCCTGCTTTCCGCAGAAATTCTTCCAACTTTCGACCTGTGCCTTTTTTACTTCACTTTCATACATCTCCTTTCTTTCAACGTACTGCGCTATCACAAATGCCCTGCGGACGGGCGCTGCATTTCTGATGCGGCGCTTGTAGGTGACCATTACCTTTCTCAGTTCGGCGAGTTTTTCCGACCACCACGGCGCAGCGATCAACCCCCCCGGTTTTTTAACTGGGATGCTTTCCCTGCACGCTGACTCGACCGCTCCCGTATATGCTTCAACTAGGACTTCCATCTGGTTGTGGTTCTCCGTTTCGTCTATCGCTATATCCGAGAGCCGCCGAGCCATGCCGGCCTTGAAAGCATCCCAGTCGGCCTTTCGGGTGTTATAGATACGTGTCGTACGTTGTATGTTTGTACCTTTGGCCTTCTCCAGGTTGAGGTTGAACACTATACCGCTGTGGTCTGAGCTCGCAGCTAGGCTTTTGTCGACCTTCCAAGCGCCGACCCAGGCGAGCGCGTTGCTCGTGCATAACGTGACATCGATAAAGCTGCAGTACTTCTTTCCCTTTCTTATAGTGTCGAAAGTTGGAATGTTTCCACTGTTCAGGATGTGGAGGTCCATCTCAGCGAGGACCCCTCTCAGTAACCTGCCTCTGTTGTCTTCGAACGAGTGACCCCACCAGGTGCTCTTCGCATTGGCGTCTCCCCCAAAAACAACAAGCTGGGAACCTAGACTTCTCCTCACCTCTTTGAGCCGTTCCAAGTAGGGCCCCAGTGGTGCTGGCCTCGGTTCAAAGTAGAAGCACACCAGCGTGATCATCCAGGCACTGGTCCGGATCCCCACCACTGCGATGTTATCAGTGGTGAGTTGCGGGTACTGTACAACATCCAAGGTTGGATCGAAGACAGCAATAGCCGCCTTCACAGTCCCTCCTCCTTGTCCAGTGTTCTGGAAGACCCTGACGCCCTGGTATGACTTCATCCTCGCCGAGTTGCCTACGTAGGGCTCCTGGATTAATGCGACTGTGGCTTTTCGCCTCGAGGCTTCGAGTATGAAGTCGTCGATTGCCAGCTTCTTCTTCTTGAGGTTCACCTGCAGCACGCTGTATGGAGTCGTGTTCCCCGGGACAACGTTAGCACTGGTACTGAGTGGTGGTCCTCGCTATATTATCCCATTTCTCTCTCACTGGGCACAAGTCACTATACACGCTATGTCCTATGCTGCCCATCTTTTCCTTTTGGCAGTTGCAGCAGGTAGGTTCCACACCGGTTGCGTAGTCTGGGCAATTGGCTCTTAAGTGGAGCCCACCACAGTGACTACACACGGGTTGTGTACCGGTGCAGGACCTCCTGGTGTGTCCGTACCCTAGGCACTGGGAGCACTGCACTATGGGAGACTGGTCTGCAACCCTAATGGGTTGCAGGTCCACGTGCAGCTTCCCAGCGTCCAGGGCTCGAGTCCATACCTCTGGGGAAACTCTGAGCATCACATGACAGGTGTGAGGGTTTCTTGCCGTCTTTCTATACAGCACTGCCATACGTATCCTCTCTGGGGTCAGATCTCGAAACACATTATGGTTTCGGGATCTTAAAACCTTGAGCAAATCTTCGTCCTTGTGTATCTTGAGGACGCTGTATAGAATAAGGAGCGGATCCTTATTCGGGATCCGCTCGACGGCCAGGTTCTTCATTTTAGCCTCGAGCTGTCCTTGTGCCCTCTTTCTTTCCTCTTCCGTTCTATATCCTATTATTACCTTCCTGTCCTTCGCCTTTCTAACTTTTTCAACTGTCACCCATCCTTCCTCTTCATTCGCTACTTTTCTGAGTCTCTCTATCATCTGCTCACTCGTTTCATTTTCGTCCTTAGACGTAACAACCACGGAGTGCAGCGTTGCCCGCTCCTTGGGCTGTGCTCCGGAGCGGCCCGCCACTACACCCGCATATGTTGTCATCTTTCTTTCCCTTTCTTTCTCCCTTTCATCCTGTCTTTCCATTCGCTCTCTTAGCTCATTCATCACTCTTCCATTCTCTCTTATTAGTCTCTCATTTTCTGCAATCTTTTTAAGGATCTCCTTGCTGTCGTTTTTGCCTATGGCTGAGGTCGGGGCTACGGGGGCCAGTGTCTCCAGCATCCTATTCCTCAGCCTTGGCTGACCCTTCAGTTCATCCTCATATTCACGGATGAATACTTGCAGCCCAGTGGTCATCTCCTCTATCTTGGCCCTAATCTCCCTTTTGATGTTCCCTGATATTGCCAGCTGGTTTTTTATAATTTTACAATTGCGCATTGCGCTCTCGTACCGACCTCTCTTTACCAACTCTGGTGACGGGGTCAGGTTAGCTGTCCCTTTTTTGAGTCTAGGAGCCAGCACTTTGGTGCTTTTTTCCTGGTTGCTCGTCACAGGGGTCTCCAACCTATTTATACTGTCCTTGACAAATCCCGCTGGGCTTGTATTCACCACATCCCCCTCGGCAGAGGATGACGAGGCTATGTTCGCATTGGAGGGTCCTGGCATATTCAATGGTGTTCTGGTCATTGCCATATTGCCAGAGGTGCGCGTAAACAGGTAAAATAAAATGTAAAATGTATAAATGCGATAAAAAAGCAGTAAAAATAGAAGGTCAAGATTAAGATGGTGGTTAAAATGTAAAAATAGAACGCCTAAGTATTTTGGTTAAAATAACTTTTTGCTGGCCTAATTTGTAGAGCAAGTGTGTGCGTATTGTTCCGGTTCAGGCCCACGGTGTGCTGCGGTATCAGATGCTCGACCAGGACAGCGTCCGAGATGTCCGGTTGTGTGTGAGTGGTGTAGTGTGTTATGATGTGCGTGTGTTCTGTGAGAGTGTATTTATGTTTGTGTGGTGTGTGTAACCTGGGATATGTTTGACAGTGTGAGTAATTGCGCGTGTGTAGTGTACGTACGCAAGTCCCGATACGATCCCGATAATGTATATAAATGCCGATAAATTATAATATACCAAGCTCTATATAGAGTCGGTGCTCACCAAAAACAATAGGTCACGTATATGTACAACAAGATAAATTACAAAAAAATTAAAATACTGTCAAATAAAGGTTCGAGGTAGAGTCTTCTCTACTTGTCTGTTGTAGCACAGCTACCGTCTAATGATATGCCAATAGGGCACTGGTCTTAAACTAACTTAACCTAGCTTAAAACTAACTAAAACTATGTATGAGTCGCAATAGCGATCGTCAAACAAGAAAAACCCCTTAACCTAATACAATCACCCAGACAGCGGGTAGAGTCTCCTATACTGCTTCCAAATTCCGAATTTGAGCCCCCTAGCGCCAAAAATGGCGACTCTATGGCCGACTCTAACAGAAACTCTAGGTAGAGTCCCCCCTCTAGGTCGAGCGGGTAGAGCTCCCCGAGCCCTCCACAACGAACCCAAACTCGGGGGTCCTAGGACCAAGGGTCCGGAGATAGCAGGGACGCAAAGATTTCGTGCGGGGGCCCGCACGAAATTGCAAACCCCGATATCCCAAGAACCACTGATCCGATCCAACCGAGCGAGGGCTCCCCGAAAAGGTCCCGGCAAGATCTAGCCCCCGACGCGACTTTGGGGTCAAAAGGGGTGACTCAAAAAGTGACCCCCCCAAGTTCGTGGGGTCCACCCCCCACTACACCAGACGGGTTCGGTGGAGGAAGCCGAGTCCCCCAGAGAAAACCAGAGGTCGCTACGACCCCCGGTTCCAGAGATATACGGTCCCAAAGTTTTTCAAAATGGCGGATGTGCCAAACTTTGGGCACGTATATCTCGAGTTCCAGACGTCCCAGCGAACCCAGAAAAGTTTCTCCCTGGTGGGCTCGACACCCTCTATGACTCTACGATGCCAGAATGGAAAAGAAAATTTTGAAAAATTTTCCGGGAAAATTTTCCCGGATTTTCCGGAAAAGTGTAGTGCGGGATAGATGGCCCTTCGGCGACGCCCCCAGTCGAAGTCC
>OU618553.1:6952140-7222929 GCA_914829495.1 Eilema sororculum
ATGGATCTTTCATGTTAAACAATGAGACTAAAGGTCTATGGTCGGTGAAAATTTTGAAATGTTTTTCGTACAAGTATCTATGGGCAAAAATGTTTGACGGCCCACACTATAGCCAGCAATTCTTTGTCGATTGTCGGATAGTTTATTTCCGATTTGTTAAGTGTCCTACTGGCAAAAGATACAGGCTTGCTATCTTTGTTTGACAAAACTGCACCAATCGCGTACTTAGAAGCATCCGTTTGAAGATTAAACTCATTTTGTTCTGAAAAATCCGGGTATTGCAAAACCGGTGGCGATATGATTTTCTCTTTTAACTTATCAAATGATGACTGACATCTTTCTTCCCATATAAAGGTAGCATTTTTACAACACAATTTGTTAAGTGGATAAGCAAGCTCAGCAAAGTTGGGAATGAATTTTCTATAATAATTAACAAACGCAACAAACCTCCTCGTTTCTTCTACATTAGTTGGACATGGATAATTTTGTACAATTTTAATTTTGTCCGGGTCAGGTAATACACCATTATTAGATACCACATGGCCTAAATATAGCAGTTCCTTCTTTAAGAAGTTACATTTTTGAGGGTTTAATTTTAAATTATTTTTTTTCAACCTTTCAAAAACGTCTTGCAGATTTTTATTATGACTAAGTTTCTGCCAAAAACCACCAAATCGTCTAAATAAACTAAACATTTTTCATATGTCAGGCGAGACATAGCCATAGTCATCATTCTGGAAAACGATCCTGGACTCGTCTTTAAACCCATGGGCATACGGGTCATTTGGTATTGGCCTGAACAGAAAGCTGTGTACTTTCTGCTTTCCTGTTCCAGTTCAATAATATAATAACCTTGATACATGTCTAAATGTGAGAAATAAACTGCGCCAGATAGCGAATCAAGTACTTCGGAAATATTAGGAAGTGGGAATCGGTCGTCTTCAATACAATTATTAAGTTTACGGTAGTCAATAACTAGCAGCCACTTTTTCGGACTTGTACCATCTGACTTTTTAGGAACTAGCAGTACTGGACTTGACCATTCGCTACGACAAGGTTCGATGATACCTTCTTTCAACATTTTATCAATTTGTTGCGTAATTTCTCCCTTCTGTGAGTGTGGTAAACGATATGGTTTTGTAAATACAGAAGTTACATTTGGTTTAAGCGTAATCATCATTGGCCACAACATCCTAAAAAGATGATTGGTTTGCAGTGCTTGCACAATCACGGTCGCCCGCATTGGCGCAGGTGACTGTATAGGCCAATTTGAGCGCGACATTTCTTGCCGCATCTATGGCAGGTGTGACACGAGTCCGCAGGTGGTGGCAGATGGCGGAGGAGTCTTCTTTGTCTCAGCGTCTCGCACAAATCACCATCGTGCCGAGTCATGCCAGCCTTTATGTTCTGACGCCACTCCTGTCTCACTTCGGCGCGCTCCTCCCAACCATCTATCTTCATGTCAAAACTACGCATATCTCGTTTGCAGACGTCCTTAAATCTCAGCATTGGACGCCCTACAGGTCTCTTAGCGTACAAGAGACCTGTAGGGCGTCCAATGCTGAGAAGCGTAATAGAATGTTTATAAATATTGGTTGTAGTTAATCTGTCTCCCGGTAAATAAAAGATGTCTGAGTACTTTGCGCATAATTTTTCAAGAGATATTTGCTCCTCCTTATTAAGATGTTTAAGGTTCAGTACCGAAAATAATAGTTTTACTCTACTTGCATCACGCTCTGATTTATCAAAATTACAAACGTTATATAAAGATATTTTTTCTATGCAAGGATTGGATTAATGTCTGTCAATGTACATGAATTATCCGTTGTATTTAATATTTTTATCGGTATTCGTCCATTAACTGGTGTTGCTATACAACCTGCCAAAAATATTCCATCACTAATTTCTTTAGAATGTACTACACATTCTTCTGTAAATCAGTCTTCAAATAATGAATGGATTCACATCGTGGAAAAATTTCAATTTCATCGTTATGAATCAGTAAAGGTAAAACTATTTTCAGATTACTCTGAGTCAGTAATGTTAAGGTATGGTTACTAAAATCTAATATGGAGCTATGTTTATTAATAAAATCTTGTCCGATGATGCCATTAGCCCGACATGGCAAAGTATCGAAAACATAAAACTTATTACATTTAAGGTGATGACCACCCATAGATAACGTTAAACAAACATATCCTATTGCATGGACTTTGTCACCCATTCCATTTATGACAATGTCCCCTTTTTGGACTGGAATGTTTTGTTCTAGAACAAATTTATATTTTAAGGCTGAAATTGTAGCACCGGTATCAACTAACCAAGAATATGTTTTGCTTTTACAAGATAATTTAATATAATAGTTAGTATCGGTTGCGAAAATAACTTTATTATTCACGAAAAAACTCATTTTCAAGGACCTGATTTTCGGGTGTTGTTAAAACATTAACCGCGTGTCTATTCGCATCTACGGGGGTTTGGCTTATCCCTTGGTTACTACGATTTTTATAATATGGCTTACCTCTACCGCGCCATGGTGATCCTCGGCCACGTTGTGCTGCCCCGCGGCTCTGCTGACCCCCTCGAGGATTGTGGTAGCCTCGACGAACACTGAAATCATTGTTACGACCCCTATTATGATATGTTCGGTTATAATTATTGTTTACGTAACGTCCACGGTTGTGTTGTTGTCGTCCTCTAGACGAATACATACCTACTATCTCGCCGGACCCCGAATAAGAGCCAGTTATGGATGTTTCTTCATCCTTCGCACCTTGTATAGCGTCCTTCATCGATTCGTAGTTTCTAGCTGCAATAATAGTTGAAAGACGGCGGTTTCGCAAGCCATCGGCAAATCTTTTGATAATCAGCTTTTCATTCAAGGGTTTAATGATTTTATATGTGTCTAAATTACCTTCGGCTTGCGATACCGTCAGATCCACAAAAAGTTCTGAAAGTTGGTTACCATAGTCCTGAAGTGATAGCTCATTTTGTTTTAATTGATTTATTTTGTTTTGAACTGCAAATGGTGACTTTTTAGGCAATAATACTCTACGCATATCAATTACCATATTGTGTACACTCGCATAATCTGTCTGCAACTGCAATTTAGCGTGCTGAGACAACCTACTCTTCAAAACAAACTGTACTAACTTCTTTTTACACTCATCACTAGCCAATGGCGAGGTGTAGTACTCTATGTTATCAATTAATTGTTTAAGCGAACATTCATTATCATTTGTTATCAAAGGTAATAAACTAAGAGCTACTTTCAGATTAAAAGATTCCATTTTTGTATCCTCACTGCTACTCGTATCTGACATAGCACATAAATCTAAAATTTGTTTATACAATGACTCAAAATCGATACAAAATTTATCTATTAAGGGGCCAGATCGTGAAAATCACCGAAAAGAGTGTTTAAATTTTTCATATTTAACCTATTTAGATATGATTGATATCAATGATACTTTGTATATATTACAATCAAAGACCAAAAATTATGGTATGCTTATATTAAACTCTTAAAACCTAATAGTTGTTATATAATAAACGTCAACAAACGCACAAAATTGAGAAAAAATGCAAAAACATGCCTTCGTATTTTTCAGATTTAACCCAATAAATCAACACAAATTGATAAAAAGAAACACTTCATGAACACTGAAGAAACCAATAAAATATATCGTGTACGTTTTTTGTACCTTTACAAACAAGGACTTCCTCTTTTAAAGCCCTAAAATCTAGATATGTTTTACGTAAATTCTCCATACAGGCTAAGTGAAATAGGCTCCAGTTTTTGAGTAAATTCATATTGAAAATGAGTGATTTTAGCAATGAACCGGTATACATTTGAAAGTCAAAGACTTCTTGATAGGGAAGACAAAACTTATTTGATGATACATTTAGTAATCAATCTAAAAAATCAATTCAAAGTTACTGAAAAACGCGTAAAATAGTGTCTTTTTTCTGCCATATTTTTTCTCATCGCCCGTCAGTCGCCCACGGGCCTTCGAAGCAGGAGCACGTCTCTTTGGCGCGTGATGACAGTTCATGCATACACAAATAGGCCTACCAAGAAATATGTGAAATGAAAAATGGCGCCACCGTCTTCATTAATCATTTGGATGGCAATAAAATAGTATGCATTTTACAGTGACAACCATAGTTCCGATTTTAGCCATTTCACACTTTCGTTGGTACATTTATAGCATAATGTTTCAGATTTTGACATACTTGCTTTAAGGTTTGAACTGTAAAGTTGGGGATATACCTAGTTAAAATATTTTTTGTAGAAACAATATTTTTTGGTTCTATTGTAATGAAATTATAATTAGATACTAACTTCATGGTCTATTTTATATGATTGTATAGGTAAGTATATATTATGTATATTGTAAAGTAGCTGTTTCCGTACATATTAGTAATAAAAAAAGTTTCGTTGGCTTATGTTATATTAAAGATACTGATTCATATTTAGCAGCATCACTAGAGTCGCAGGAGTCGCGGGTATTAGTTAGTGCGACCACCAGTAGACCTGGTGCACTGGATTAGAAGCCTTATGTATCGCAATGTCGCAGATACGCAAGAGAGCCGCCTTCGTTGGTACAATCACGTCAATCTGCGTCTGATCGATAAGGAGCGAACGTCCGAGTGCCATCACTGCGACGCGAGCGACGTCACGGGACTGACACGCTCACCGAGTGGCTGGCAAGGTGGGAGCTCGTGGCGGCCCTGGGAGTGAGAGTTCTCATCCTCGCCACCTTGCTCACGGCGATGGTCCGCTGTGCGGACGCGTGGGTGGCCAGCGTCTCCTTCTGCGTCCTCCTTTTTTTTTCTTTCTAATGGTCGTGAAGGAGACGGCGGAACGGGAGTGGCGGCGTGAGAGAGAGACTTACAGATCACACCACCCGCGTGCGTAGGCAACTCGGACGTCGGAGGGCACAGACTGACCTCCGTCCCTCATGAGCGCGGGCCTTGGGCTGACGGATAGAGCCGCCTGTCACCCCAGCAGAAGCAGGCCACGTGCGGCGGCGTGCTAAGAAGAGCGCCTCCCCACTCTAGGGCGAGTCCTGGTTGTCCTCCTCCCGAAGAGGGCCAGACGCAAGGGATGGCCCTGATGGTTAGCCGGGGTGCGAGGGATATGCCTAAGACAACCTCACCTAGCACCACGACCCTCAGTCGGCGTGCGGTTTTAGTCGGTTCAAGTCCGACATAACCTCTCCACCCGGCTCCAGCCGGGGAGGAAATGTAGGCAGAAGAGCTGCAAGACGTACCCTGAAACTGTGCAATTGGGTTGCTAGGTGCCTGCAGGAGCGCCGTATTCGTGTCCTCTCTCCCCATCACTCTCTTTCTTCAGCTTTCATTGCTATGCAGATGATAGCACCTTACACGAGAGTTATCACGGAAATCCTGCGGCTACACAGTCTGATATCGATGAAAAAGGGTAGCTTCTTGTCACTGAGATTGTCCGGATCGTGGATCACATTTTGCAATGGCGCTCTGAGAACTTGGTGGAGTTCAATGCTAAGAAGACGCAGGCACAGCAAAGGTATTTTCTTTTCTTACACCATTCCACTCTTCAGAGCACGCCACTACCACTAAACGACAATCGGATCGGCATCTAGTAAGGTCGTCAAGCTGAGTGCCACCATTGTTAAATAAGTACGTGTTTGTAATGGTGGCCCTTTCTTGACACTTTGCCTTTATCTTATCTCGGCTCCTATACATTTTGATTAATATGCGCGCTCTATACATAAAATATAAACTAATGTGATCTTCGGTATCTCGTAGTTTGATATTTCGTACAGGTTTGAACTTCGGAATTTTGTAATTCGGGCTTTTAAATATCGTTTCTTTTGTACGTAACTGGCAGGTATGGTCTGTCTACGCGGTGGGCATTTTAATTTTAAGAGTATTTTCAGTATCCTCAGATATCAACAATTAGGTGTGGGTATGTCCCCAGCCTTATTTTGTTCGAAATCTCATAATCTCTGTGAAAAGTTTAACATGCTATGTATGACACTGAAACAAAAGACATACCAATGACGTCACGTAACATAATATGACAGAGATGAATGTATAAGAAGAAAAGAGATACGAAATGTAATTGACAGACGTAATACGTCACAATAAATCATATTACTCAAAAATGCACTCTAACCACAAGGCTTAAAATAGTTTTTCATCATTGGTAAGACAATTTTCACCATTATTTTGACTGGTAAAAAGCGTCTTGCAGCCCACTGTGCATCTCGGTGATGTGTGCGTGCACGGCTGCGTCTGTATTTTGACAGATTTTGAGTCGTGCGCTCCGCGGACCCGGTCCTTAATATCTTTTCACTTTTTCTTACTTTTCCTTCCTTTATATCGTCAATATATCAGTATATTTGTTATACATTTCCTTTGCTTCACAGAACTTTCTCTCTAATACATTTCCTTGCCTACGGTTTGGACCTATTTTAATTAAATATATTTTAATACATTTCAATTCTTCGTAGCAAAGTTCCAAGGCATCTGCCATCACTTACCATCATTACTTTTTTTTTTTTAAACACCACGAGTACACATAACATAATAATTACTATGATTACGCACTTAACAAATAAAGTTCAAAGTCCATTCGACGATGCATGTTGTCTTTATAATTAAAGATTCCCGTTTTATAGCGTACCAGTTTATATTTTATTGAATTTACCGAATTTATCACTTTAACTTATATCACTGTCACTTTTGCCACTTTCACTTTGAATATTTTGTGTAATGCCTATTTCTGTTGTCATACTATGTCGCCGTTCGACCGTTCTATCTCCGGGGAATGTCCTGATTGCCTCACTCCAGATCTTCTAGATAATGCACTCCTGCATAATTCTTGATTGATCCAACGAATATGACAACGCCGATACATGCGTAGAAGAAAATATACTTAGCCGAGTCCCAGAACCAGTGCTATAATGCTCATCAGTATGGTGATGGTAGATACGTGAAATCTCACTTGCTCTAGGTGCGTGTTATTGGTCCCTCCGGCTGCGTTTTGTACCACGACGGTCTCTTCTTTAGTTTGCGAACCTCCCATGCTTAATAGACACAATATTCGATATATTATAATAAACACCGCACTGGATTCGACTTATTGCAGCCGCGAACGTAGACAACGTTACTGAATAATTATAATAATGCATCTTAGCTCGGCTTTACTTAAATTGTTTTAATATTACAGTCCCTATATGGTACGGCTATGTCGGTAACGCGATCGCACGGCGAGGCGCGCTGGCAGGGTCGCCATGTAAGGTCGAAGGTATTTGTGGAGAGAAATGATAGTCACGAGTGCCCAAATAATACTGTCCTTTATTGCATGTTACATTGGTTATATATTATCGATTACACATACAGATATAATTAATATACATATACACTACATACATAGTCTTGACATCGCCAAAGCTTTCGATAGGGTATGGCACAAATCGCTTCTTTCCAAGCTACCAGCCTTTGGCCTGCCTCCTAGACTGTGTAACTGGGTTGCAAGCTTCCTGCAGGGGCGCCGTATTCGCGTCCTTTGTGATGGACGAGTTTCGGAGTTCTTGCAGGTAAATGCTGGCGTGCCGCAGGGTTCCGTTTTATCTCCCACTCTCTTTCTTCTGCATATCAATGACATGCTCTGTAACGGAAACATTCACTGCTATGCAGACGACAGCACCTTACACGGGAGTTATTACGCATATCCTGCGGCCAAGCAGTCTGATATCGCGGAAAAAAGGCAGCTTCTTGTCACTGAGCTGGACCGGATCCTGGACCACATTTCTCAATGGGGCGCTAGGAACCTGGTCGAGTTCAATGCCAAGAAGACCCAGGCATGTGCGTTTACAGCAAAGGTACCTCCTTTCCTTCCCCTTCCCACTCTTGAGAGCACACCACTGCCACTGTAGGATCACCTCACTATCCTCGGTATGGATGTTCGCTGCAAACTGAATAACAAAAACTATATCGAGAGTATCATCAAATCAGCCTCGCGTAAGCTCGGAGTCCTGAACAGAGTGAGACGTTTTTTCACGCCGGAGCAGCGGTGTCTTCTATACAAGACCCAAATTCGTTCCTGCGTGGAATACTGCTCACATCTCTGGGACGGCTCCGCAAAGTACTTATTAGATGCTCTCGATAGGTTGCAGCGACGTGCGGTCCGCATTATTGGGGATCCTGAGGTCACGAACACCCTCGAGCCTTTGCAGATGCGTAGAGATGTTGCGTCTTTGGCAGTTTTCTACCGCCTCTACCATGGTGAATGTTCTGACGAGCTCTTCCAATTAGTCCCACCCTCCCCTTTCCTTCACAGGACGACACGTGCAGGGCTAAGATGCCATCCATTTACGGTGCAGAGTATACCTGCTAGAACCAAGCGTTTCAGTGATTCATTCCTATGCCGCACCACTAAGACCTGGAATTCCCTGCCAGCTC
Organism: Eilema sororculum; assembly: GCA_914829495.1. NCBI lineage: Eukaryota > Metazoa > Arthropoda > Insecta > Lepidoptera > Erebidae > Eilema > Eilema sororculum. The sequence continues at coordinate 6,960,595 of OU618553.1, forward strand.
ACGTGTTTCCTTCTTCCTACAGTCCCGGGTCCTTTAAGCGGGGCGTGAAAAGGCATCTAATGAGGCCGTCAAGCTGAGTGCCACCACTGTTAACATGGTAAATGTTTACGATGGTGACCCTCTTTCCGAGACTTTGCCTTTAGCTTAACATCAGGCGAGGTGAAGTCAAGTTGACGTGTCCAGTATAAAAAAAAAAAAAAAATTAAGTCGCACTCGGGAATAGTGGGTTTGTGGGACACTGCGTATTTGCTTGCGTTTGCTGTGCAAGTCGCTTACTGACATCTAAAAGAACTTATTTACTACTAACTGAATCTAGAATGCGGATAAACATACTTAAATATTTTTTTTTTGTAAATACATACATAGGATACATAAAGACACCCAGACCAATGCAAATAGCCATATTCATGCATACAAATATTTGCACTGAGCAGGAATCGAACCCGCGCCTCCTGCGTGGCAGTCGCGTTCACTACCACCACGCCACGGAGGCTCCAAAATCCAAATAAGTGGCAACTACCATCATAGTCGTTAGACGAGGAGAGTTTATCGCCTCGAATATACGTTTCTCGAAAGGAGAGAAATAAGTTACATCGTCTAAGCAATAGTCGCTCGCTCGTCCTCGCCTGGCGAGAAACGCCTCGCAATTGAATATCGATAGTGTCGGTCTAAACAGAATTTTAAAGCAATGGCATAAGGCATAAGGTGAAATGTCACTTGCGAAACTTCTATGACATAATCGTATGCGTAAAATTGAGCGCGTAAACACTTTGATAGGGCGATAATTGCTAGTGATTATCGTATACGACTTTATCGACTCGAACGTGCGAGAAACTCACACCGTCTAAATGACGCCTAGACTCCGCGGACATGGCTGCTGATAAGTAACTGAAACGTCGGTTCAAAGGTAAACATGTAATAAAAAATATATCACGATAGAATCCGTCAAAAAGTTTTGACATTCGCGTATTTTTTTTTCCTTGCGGAAATCCCCTCGGATACCACCCCCATCAGAACCGAATAAATAATAAATAAATAAAAAATTCTTTATTGTTCACCAAGGATATTTACAATAAATAAAAGGTACAATTTATGTGGTACACAATTGGCGGCCTTATCGCTCTGAGGCAATCTCTTACAGGCAACCATAGGATGGAGTAAGACTCAGACAGAGAGATTAGGGGCAGTTTGGTGTACTGAGAGATTATTATAATGATTTTTTTTTATAAGAATTATTAGATATATAAATATTAGGGGTACTTATATGTAGGTATACTTATATGTAGGTATATTATAGAATATAGAATACATACTAATAATATTTCAGAAGACATTGGTAATATAAATAACAGTAAATACTTACAAAGAGTTACAAATTTATATAGTTCTTATACATAATAATATATATACGTAGAGGATACATACTATGGGACACAGTTCTAATATAGACACATTCAGACACTATTTTTCTTGCAAATAGTGGGCCGTAACCATTTTTTTAAAGACTGGCAGTGATTGCGCACGTCTTATAGTGACCGGTAAGGCATTCCACAATCGGACAGCTTGGACAGTGAAGGATTTGTCCATGAACATTGTGGAGTGTCTTGGCATTTTCAGTTGCAGATTTCCCGATGATCTCAAAGTCCTTGAATGAGTGTCGCATAGAAAGTTGAAGCGTTCCTTTAAGTAGACTGGAGTGAGAGGATGAAAAAGAATGTTATAAAGAAGTGAAAGAATATGAACATTTCGGCGAAGGCGTATGGGTAACCACTTGAGTTTTGCACGATATTCGGAAATGTGGTCATATTTGCGAAGCCCAAATATGAACCGTATACTGAGATTCTGGAGTCTCTCAAGTTTATTTAGTTGGTCTTCGGTGAGATCTGGATAGCTGGCATCAGCATAATCAAGGGTGGGAAGAAAAAGAGATTGCGCTAGCGCAGTTTTCCTGGTAATTGGCAGCAGACTGCGAAGCCTACGCAGGGACCCCGCTGTGGCTAACATTCTGCGGCTAACCTCCTGAAGTTGAGGGCCCCAAGAAAGACTACTGTCAATGTAGATGCCTAGATTTTTGACTCTGTCACTATAATTCACATTAGTACCATCACAGGAGATTAAAGGGAGAAGCGACCAGTCTATTCTTGAGACAGCGTAAGGGCTGCCAATGACTATAGCTTGAGTCTTACTTGGGTTCACCCTCAGACCATATGATTTACTCCAATTGCATATCTTGCCCATATCTTCGTTTATAATGTCAACAGCATCCCTCAGTTTATCCTGGGTGGCCCTAGTATAAATCTGCAGATCATCTGCGTATAGGTGGTAGGAAGAAGTAAGATGTTTAGTGATTGAGTTTATGAAAACTGCGAAGAGTAGAGGAGATAGCACGCCACCCTGTGGTACACCAGCAGACATTGAGCACCATGTGGAGACAGTTTCTTCGATGCGTATGCGTTGCCGGCGACCAAACAGGTAACTTTGAAACCAATCAATCACTGCCGGAGATATGCCAAGAGAGCGCATTATGCCGAGTAGAACGTCAAAATCAACGTTATTAAAGGCGTTGGAGAAGTCCAAGAGAGCTAAAACAGTTAACTCACCATTCTCCATACCCGATCTGATGTCTTCCGTAATATGAACCAAGGTTGTTGTGGTGCTGTGGCCAGGACGAAACCCAGACTGGAAAGGATTTAGGAGTGAATTTTTAGACAGAAAACCAATTAGCTGAGAGTGAACCAGTCGTTCGAGCACTTTGGAGAGAAAGGATAGGATAGATATAGGTCGATACTCTGAAAAGGAGGAAGGGTTATTCTTCTTAGGGATAGGTGTAATTTGGGCATCTTTCCATGTACTTGGAAAGGTACTGCTCGTGATTGAGAAGTTAAAGATGTGACAGATTATAGGGAGAATTTCGTCAATAATAGGTAGGATCATATTACGGCCGACACAGTCAGTTCCCACAGCGTTGGACGTGATCGACACTATGCCTCTTCTAACATCACAACCAGTAAATTGAGTGAAGAAGAATGGAGAGCAGTCGGGAGTGGCAAGTGAAGAAAGATGATTCATTGTTTCAACTTTGGTAGCAGCGTCAAAAGTGGACGGAGCCGAGAAGTGTTGGTTAAGAGAATTAATATCTATGTTATTAGAAATAGCGTTTTGCCGAGACTTACCGACTCCCAATGACCTTAGGAACTTCCAAACACGAGCTGGGTCCCCGTTTTCAACGGAGCTGTGGATATGTTGGCGTTGAGCATTCCTACACACCTTAGTACAGTGATTACGTATGGCTATATACTTGCACCGATTCACTTCCGTGGGGCGATTTCGGTATCTGGACTTGGCTGCAGCCTTTTTGGAAATTAATGTTTTTATGTCGTCTGTTAGCCAAGGCGATGGTAGGTGTTTAACCTTGATTTTTCGCAGTGGTGCATGCAAGTCGTACAGTTTGGTCAAGGTGGATGTGAGCAATTCTACCTTCTGGTTCACGCAACTGGAGTCAAGGAGTGTTTTCCAGTCAATAGCTGCGGCATCCCTGCGCAGGGCACAAAGGTCCATTCCACGAAAACTACGTAGCAAGAGAATTTTAGGTTTAGGCTTAGGTGGACGCAGTTTGTATGATAGATATAGTAAGTCGTGATACGAAAACTGGGTTGCAGAGCATTTCCCATGTTTCGCAACACGATCAAGAGAAGAAACAATGATTAAGTCAAGTAATGTGGATTGACAGTGTGGATAATGGTGAGTAGCATCAGAGGGAAGAATCGTCAAATTGTTAGATTGGATGATGGAGTTCAAGATGGAGGAACGAGAATCGTTCTTTAGGAGACAGGTGTTAAAGTCACCCATGATTATGGTTTGACTGTACGAGGGAACTAGGTTTTCTAATATAAGCTCGAAGGAAGAGAAGTAGTTTATTTGAGAAGAGGGGCAGTAGAAAACACCTAGAAGAATTTTTGTATGAAGGAGTTCAATTTCCAGAAAAAGGTGTTCCCCGGAGTGAGGTGGTTGAGGAGATATGCTGATAACGGTGAAGGGGATCTGAGTACGTAGATAGATGGCAACACCGCCACCCTCGCCAACTGCTCGGTCATTTCTGACCAGGTTGTAACCAGGTAATGAAAATGAGGCAGTGACGTGGTGCGGATGCAACCACGATTCCGAGATAAGTATTGCGTGTATATTTGTACAGTCAAACGCTGCCAGCATATCCGGGAAATGAGCCGAAATGCTCTGTGCATTGATGTGGACCACGTTGAAATTCAAGGGAACGTCAGAGAATTGAGATTCAAGGATCTCTGCAAGTGAAATTTGTGATGGGATACTGTGAAAACTTGCGTCACTACTACGCAAAGAACAGTAGTCATCACTGTCACTACCACTATCTGAAAATGACATAGGTCTATAAGAACGTAAACTAAAAAATATATATATAAGAAAATTAAATAAAAATTATGCAAGGTATTTAAAAATAAAATAGGTATGCAATATAAAATAAGTAAATATCTAGCTGTACCTAATGTTACTATTTAACTCCATCTGCCGGTGGCATGTGTCAAACTACAACACAAAGAAGATGTAAATAATTATAAATAAACATGTTATGAACCAACGCCTACAGTCCAGGTATGCAACACCTACCCAATTACCTCAAAAGCAGCATAACCAGACAGTGCACAGGTGCACAGAACATCTCGACATGCTGCATGTATAGATTTTGAAATATGTGAGACTGGAACGCACTGCCGACAACTGTACATCGTTGACATTCTGGGGATGACATGACATCTGCGATTGACAATGACAATACGTCGATGTCAATGTCAGTGTCTGCATCTGTCTGTCAAACTTAAACTATTTGAATGTCAAAGTGTCAATGTTATTGTTTGTTATTATTTCTGCCAATTCGGGTAAACAGTATTTAAATAATTTTTAAATAGCAAATTAGTGTTAAATACCGTCTTGCATTCGATAATTAAGTTAATAGACTATTTATTATAGTGGAGGTATTTTGTGTAAACAATGAAATTGTACCTGGACTGAGACTTTACATGGAACAATGCGATATGCAACCTCACTTATTGGTCGTCACTGCTCGCCTAGGTTTTGAGGCGACTGCTTTCGGGGCTGCGGCGGGGCTGGGCTCCGACGGCTGCGATGAGACATCCGGTATCTTATTTAGTTCTGCGAGGGATGTAACGCGATGCCTCACATCACCAGCACCGAGAACATATACATTGCCGTCCCTGGTCCAGCTCTTAGATATGCCAAACCGTTCACGAGCCGCGACGAACACATCGTGTCTGGATTTTATTAGGAACTCTGATATTGTGATTCCCGAACCTTTGAGTTTAGTTTTATTGAACCACAGTTTGTCGCGCATGACATGATCATGCAGCTTGAAGAGCAGAGGTCTGGGCTTCTTGGAAGAAGTTGCTCGGCCCATGTCAGACTCGAACCGACTAAAACCGAACGCCGTCTATGGGTAGTCATGCCAGGCCGAAGGTGCGTGAGGTTGTCTTCGACATATCGTTCGCACCTCGGCTGACCCAGGGCCATCTCTTACGGTCTGGCCCTCCCCGGGAGGGGGGACAACGGTGTCCCGACAACATTCGCGTATATCATACTAGCTCCACCCGCGTGGATCGCGACAAAACATAGCCTATGTCCTTTCTCAAGGTCTAATCTATCCCTATACCAAATTACATCAAAATCGGTTCAGTGGTTTAGGCGTGAAAGCGTAACATACAGATAGACAGACAGACAGAGTTACTTTCGCATTTATAATATTAAAGTATGTATTTATTTACAGTTTAAGTATCACAGATTAAGCCTTGTGTAGACGATATAGATATATTGTGTGTATCTAAGTATACACTAAAGACGAGCGGTAATATTTCTAGCGGACCGCTGGACAAGCTTACACAAAGTCTTGCATCTGCGCAAAACGAGAAAATCAACCTGCTGTGCTTACAGTAACTTAGGGTTGTCCCTAATAAAGAAGTCTACAATTTTTTTTTTCAAATTATAAGCTGTAGGTTCGTGTTTTGTGATGATGTAATTTTGAAATAAAGTGAAGAAAAAGGTGTGTGTGTGTGTGTGTGTGTGTTTGATTGAAATGATATTCTTACTAGCTTTTGCCCGCGGCTCCGCCCGCGTGGATGTCGGTTATCGCGACCAAACATAGCCTATGTCCTTTCTCGTGGTCTAATCTACCCCTATACCAAATTTCATCAAAATCGGTTCAGTGGTTTAGGCGTGAAAGCGTAACATACAGACAGACAGACAGACAGACAGACAGACAGACAGACAGACAGACAGACAGACAGACAGACAGAGTTACTTTCGCATTTATAATATTAGTATGGATATGGATTAAAGGCATACCCCCCTGCCGGAGCCGGAAGGGGAGGTTATGTCGGACTCGAACCGACTAAAACCGCACGCCGACTGTGGGTCTTGGTGCTAGGCCAGAGGTGAGGTAGTGATGTGCGGCCTGTATATTGCTAGTATGGCCAAGTCTGTTCCTATTTTTATCAATAATCTATTACACTCTTGCACATTTGGCTCCTCTACAGTTGCATTTATATTATTTCTTATGTAAACTACTACACCATCGTTCTGATTATTGTATATTGTATTACTTCTGTGAATGTTATAACCCGGAATTAGTGGTATGTTATATGGTAAGGATAGCCTACATTCCGTCAATACGATGATATCAAGATTCATATTTATTCTATGCTGTAATGTTAGAAAACTGTCTAAATTCTTGAAGACACTACGTATGTTCTGGGTTATTATGTTTAATGGCTTAATGCACAGGGTCAGATATTGTTTGCACTCCTCCGCCTCACACGTCCTGGACTCTGATACAGAGAAGTAATCTATATCATTTATTAAATTATATTTATAATTATCATTTATTATATTATTCTTAAACTAAAAGATAATTTAAAGCTATATAACGGCTTAAGGTCAATAAAATAACTTGGTTAAGGGCGCTCTTAGGCCCCTTCATAATCAATGGAATTCATATACCTTCTTTCTGCCATTGTTTTTGCTGAACATTCAGGCGCTCCCGTGGTGCGATTGCTGGGCTTCTTGAACTTTGAGCAAGTCGTGCATTTTGCTTCTTCTGCTTTCTTTGTACAGTCCTTTTTTGAATGTCCTTGTTCTCCGCACTGTATGTAGTCTCCCTACAAGTCTTTGCCGCATGGCCATACTGCTGGCAATTGAAGCATCGAGTAACCAGCGTGAAATCTCTGACGAGGCAAGACGACCAGTTCACAAATACTCTTTCGTTGGTAATCAGGGCTTCGCGAATGTTTGCAGGTACCTCAATCACATAATTACAGGTCTCTGCATCAAAATTCAATGTGTGTGTGTGTGCGCCCAAATATTTGAATGAATTTTTTATAGCATTTATTATGCTAAGTTAGCATAAGTTCGAAAAACTTGAGCATTTAATTTTTTCCAATGTTTTTCGAACTTAAAATGGACGTCGTTAAACAGAAACGTTCCATTCCACATTAACTGCAAATCGAGATAAATGCAATTTTCTGTTTTAGTGGTAAACTTTTTGTTTCAACATGTTTAGAATGAATGCCTTCGAATTTATTGTAAAAATATGTAATTATTATGTAATTATGTTTTATATATATATATATATATATTCATTATATCTGCGGTAGCCTAGTGGTATGGGTAATGGACTGCTGAGACGAGGTCTCGGGTTCGATCCCAGGTTTACCATGGCACACACCAATGACTTTTCGATGCTTTTCGAAGTTATGTGTGTATTTATCGCAGGTTTATAAGTGCCCGGTTAATGGCAATAGGCTCGCCACCTATCACATTGGGACCTGAACATAAACTGGCGAAATGTGGGTGCTAGCACCTCTGCCTACCCCTTCGGGGAATACAGGCGTGAGTTTATGTTATGTATATATATTCAGTATAACTATTGTAATAAAGAAAATTGGTACTGGAACATTTCTGCTAAATTGTTACTTTGTATGAAGTAGCATTTCAAATAGATTTTGATTGAGAGATTCTGGAGTCTCTCAAGTTTATTTAGTTGGTCTTCGGTGAGATCTGGATAGCTGGCATCAGCATAATCAAGGGTGGGAAGAAAAAGAGATTGCGCTAGCGCAGTTTTCCTGGTAATTGGCAGCAGACTGCGAAGCCTACGCAGGGACCCCGCTGTGGCTAACATTCTGCGGCTAACCTCCTGAAGTTGAGGGCCCCAAGAAAGACTACTGTCAATGTAGATGCCTAGATTTTTGACTCTGTCACTATAATTCACATTAGTACCATCACAGGAGATTAAAGGGAGAAGCGACCAGTCTATTCTTGAGACAGCGTAAGGGCTGCCAATGACTATAGCTTGAGTCTTACTTGGGTTCACCCTCAGACCATATGATTTACTCCAATTGCATATCTTGCCCATATCTTCGTTTATAATGTCAACAGCATCCCTCAGTTTATCCTGGGTGGCCCTAGTATAAATCTGCAGATCATCTGCGTATAGGTGGTAGGAAGAAGTAAGATGTTTAGTGATTGAGTTTATGAAAACTGCGAAGAGTAGAGGAGATAGCACGCCACCCTGTGGTACACCAGCAGACATTGAGCACCATGTGGAGACAGTTTCTTCGATGCGTATGCGTTGCCGGCGACCAAACAGGTAACTTTGAAACCAATCAATCACTGCCGGAGATATGCCAAGAGAGCGCATTATGCCGAGTAGAACGTCAAAATCAACGTTATTAAAGGCGTTGGAGAAGTCCAAGAGAGCTAAAACAGTTAACTCACCATTCTCCATACCCGATCTGATGTCTTCCGTAATATGAACCAAGGTTGTTGTGGTGCTGTGGCCAGGACGAAACCCAGACTGGAAAGGATTTAGGAGTGAATTTTTAGACAGAAAACCAATTAGCTGAGAGTGAACCAGTCGTTCGAGCACTTTGGAGAGAAAGGATAGGATAGATATAGGTCGATACTCTGAAAAGGAGGAAGGGTTATTCTTCTTAGGGATAGGTGTAATTTGGGCATCTTTCCATGTACTTGGAAAGGTACTGCTCGTGATTGAGAAGTTAAAGATGTGACAGATTATAGGGAGAATTTCGTCAATAATAGGTAGGATCATATTACGGCCGACACAGTCAGTTCCCACAGCGTTGGACGTGATCGACACTATGCCTCTTCTAACATCACAACCAGTAAATTGAGTGAAGAAGAATGGAGAGCAGTCGGGAGTGGCAAGTGAAGAAAGATGATTCATTGTTTCAACTTTGGTAGCAGCGTCAAAAGTGGACGGAGCCGAGAAGTGTTGGTTAAGAGAATTAATATCTATGTTATTAGAAATAGCGTTTTGCCGAGACTTACCGACTCCCAATGACCTTAGGAACTTCCAAACACGAGCTGGGTCCCCGTTTTCAACGGAGCTGTGGATATGTTGGCGTTGAGCATTCCTACACACCTTAGTACAGTGATTACGTATGGCTATATACTTGCACCGATTCACTTCCGTGGGGCGATTTCGGTATCTGGACTTGGCTGCAGCCTTTTTGGAAATTAATGTTTTTATGTCGTCTGTTAGCCAAGGCGATGGTAGGTGTTTAACCTTGATTTTTCGCAGTGGTGCATGCAAGTCGTACAGTTTGGTCAAGGTGGATGTGAGCAATTCTACCTTCTGGTTCACGCAACTGGAGTCAAGGAGTGTTTTCCAGTCAATAGCTGCGGCATCCCTGCGCAGGGCACAAAGGTCCATTCCACGAAAACTACGTAGCAAGAGAATTTTAGGTTTAGGCTTAGGTGGACGCAGTTTGTATGATAGATATAGTAAGTCGTGATACGAAAACTGGGTTGCAGAGCATTTCCCATGTTTCGCAACACGATCAAGAGAAGAAACAATGATTAAGTCAAGTAATGTGGATTGACAGTGTGGATAATGGTGAGTAGCATCAGAGGGAAGAATCGTCAAATTGTTAGATTGGATGATGGAGTTCAAGATGGAGGAACGAGAATCGTTCTTTAGGAGACAGGTGTTAAAGTCACCCATGATTATGGTTTGACTGTACGAGGGAACTAGGTTTTCTAATATAAGCTCGAAGGAAGAGAAGTAGTTTATTTGAGAAGAGGGGCAGTAGAAAACACCTAGAAGAATTTTTGTATGAAGGAGTTCAATTTCCAGAAAAAGGTGTTCCCCGGAGTGAGGTGGTTGAGGAGATATGCTGATAACGGTGAAGGGGATCTGAGTACGTAGATAGATGGCAACACCGCCACCCTCGCCAACTGCTCGGTCATTTCTGACCAGGTTGTAACCAGGTAATGAAAATGAGGCAGTGACGTGGTGCGGATGCAACCACGATTCCGAGATAAGTATTGCGTGTATATTTGTACAGTCAAACGCTGCCAGCATATCCGGGAAATGAGCCGAAATGCTCTGTGCATTGATGTGGACCACGTTGAAATTCAAGGGAACGTCAGAGAATTGAGATTCAAGGATCTCTGCAAGTGAAATTTGTGATGGGATACTGTGAAAACTTGCGTCACTACTACGCAAAGAACAGTAGTCATCACTGTCACTACCACTATCTGAAAATGACATAGGTCTATAAGAACGTAAACTAAAAAATATATATATAAGAAAATTAAATAAAAATTATGCAAGGTATTTAAAAATAAAATAGGTATGCAATATAAAATAAGTAAATATCTAGCTGTACCTAATGTTACTATTTAACTCCATCTGCCGGTGGCATGTGTCAAACTACAACACAAAGAAGATGTAAATAATTATAAATAAACATGTTATGAACCAACGCCTACAGTCCAGGTATGCAACACCTACCCAATTACCTCAAAAGCAGCATAACCAGACAGTGCACAGGTGCACAGAACATCTCGACATGCTGCATGTATAGATTTTGAAATATGTGAGACTGGAACGCACTGCCGACAACTGTACATCGTTGACATTCTGGGGATGACATGACATCTGCGATTGACAATGACAATACGTCGATGTCAATGTCAGTGTCTGCATCTGTCTGTCAAACTTAAACTATTTGAATGTCAAAGTGTCAATGTTATTGTTTGTTATTATTTCTGCCAATTCGGGTAAACAGTATTTAAATAATTTTTAAATAGCAAATTAGTGTTAAATACCGTCTTGCATTCGATAATTAAGTTAATAGACTATTTATTATAGTGGAGGTATTTTGTGTAAACAATGAAATTGTACCTGGACTGAGACTTTACATGGAACAATGCGATATGCAACCTCACTTATTGGTCGTCACTGCTCGCCTAGGTTTTGAGGCGACTGCTTTCGGGGCTGCGGCGGGGCTGGGCTCCGACGGCTGCGATGAGACATCCGGTATCTTATTTAGTTCTGCGAGGGATGTAACGCGATGCCTCACATCACCAGCACCGAGAACATATACATTGCCGTCCCTGGTCCAGCTCTTAGATATGCCAAACCGTTCACGAGCCGCGACGAACACATCGTGTCTGGATTTTATTAGGAACTCTGATATTGTGATTCCCGAACCTTTGAGTTTAGTTTTATTGAACCACAGTTTGTCGCGCATGACATGATCATGCAGCTTGAAGAGCAGAGGTCTGGGCTTCTTGGAAGAAGTTGCTCGGCCCATGTCAGACTCGAACCGACTAAAACCGAACGCCGTCTATGGGTAGTCATGCCAGGCCGAAGGTGCGTGAGGTTGTCTTCGACATATCGTTCGCACCTCGGCTGACCCAGGGCCATCTCTTACGGTCTGGCCCTCCCCGGGAGGGGGGACAACGGTGTCCCGACAACATTCGCGTATATCATACTAGCTCCACCCGCGTGGATCGCGACAAAACATAGCCTATGTCCTTTCTCAAGGTCTAATCTATCCCTATACCAAATTACATCAAAATCGGTTCAGTGGTTTAGGCGTGAAAGCGTAACATACAGATAGACAGACAGACAGAGTTACTTTCGCATTTATAATATTAAAGTATGTATTTATTTACAGTTTAAGTATCACAGATTAAGCCTTGTGTAGACGATATAGATATATTGTGTGTATCTAAGTATACACTAAAGACGAGCGGTAATATTTCTAGCGGACCGCTGGACAAGCTTACACAAAGTCTTGCATCTGCGCAAAACGAGAAAATCAACCTGCTGTGCTTACAGTAACTTAGGGTTGTCCCTAATAAAGAAGTCTACAATTTTTTTTTTCAAATTATAAGCTGTAGGTTCGTGTTTTGTGATGATGTAATTTTGAAATAAAGTGAAGAAAAAGGTGTGTGTGTGTGTGTGTGTGTGTTTGATTGAAATGATATTCTTACTAGCTTTTGCCCGCGGCTCCGCCCGCGTGGATGTCGGTTATCGCGACCAAACATAGCCTATGTCCTTTCTCGTGGTCTAATCTACCCCTATACCAAATTTCATCAAAATCGGTTCAGTGGTTTAGGCGTGAAAGCGTAACATACAGACAGACAGACAGACAGACAGACAGACAGACAGACAGACAGACAGACAGACAGACAGACAGAGTTACTTTCGCATTTATAATATTAGTATGGATATGGATTAAAGGCATACCCCCCTGCCGGAGCCGGAAGGGGAGGTTATGTCGGACTCGAACCGACTAAAACCGCACGCCGACTGTGGGTCTTGGTGCTAGGCCAGAGGTGAGGTAGTGATGTGCGGCCTGTATATTGCTAGTATGGCCAAGTCTGTTCCTATTTTTATCAATAATCTATTACACTCTTGCACATTTGGCTCCTCTACAGTTGCATTTATATTATTTCTTATGTAAACTACTACACCATCGTTCTGATTATTGTATATTGTATTACTTCTGTGAATGTTATAACCCGGAATTAGTGGTATGTTATATGGTAAGGATAGCCTACATTCCGTCAATACGATGATATCAAGATTCATATTTATTCTATGCTGTAATGTTAGAAAACTGTCTAAATTCTTGAAGACACTACGTATGTTCTGGGTTATTATGTTTAATGGCTTAATGCACAGGGTCAGATATTGTTTGCACTCCTCCGCCTCACACGTCCTGGACTCTGATACAGAGAAGTAATCTATATCATTTATTAAATTATATTTATAATTATCATTTATTATATTATTCTTAAACTAAAAGATAATTTAAAGCTATATAACGGCTTAAGGTCAATAAAATAACTTGGTTAAGGGCGCTCTTAGGCCCCTTCATAATCAATGGAATTCATATACCTTCTTTCTGCCATTGTTTTTGCTGAACATTCAGGCGCTCCCGTGGTGCGATTGCTGGGCTTCTTGAACTTTGAGCAAGTCGTGCATTTTGCTTCTTCTGCTTTCTTTGTACAGTCCTTTTTTGAATGTCCTTGTTCTCCGCACTGTATGTAGTCTCCCTACAAGTCTTTGCCGCATGGCCATACTGCTGGCAATTGAAGCATCGAGTAACCAGCGTGAAATCTCTGACGAGGCAAGACGACCAGTTCACAAATACTCTTTCGTTGGTAATCAGGGCTTCGCGAATGTTTGCAGGTACCTCAATCACATAATTACAGGTCTCTGCATCAAAATTCAATGTGTGTGTGTGTGCGCCCAAATATTTGAATGAATTTTTTATAGCATTTATTATGCTAAGTTAGCATAAGTTCGAAAAACTTGAGCATTTAATTTTTTCCAATGTTTTTCGAACTTAAAATGGACGTCGTTAAACAGAAACGTTCCATTCCACATTAACTGCAAATCGAGATAAATGCAATTTTCTGTTTTAGTGGTAAACTTTTTGTTTCAACATGTTTAGAATGAATGCCTTCGAATTTATTGTAAAAATATGTAATTATTATGTAATTATGTTTTATATATATATATATATATATTCATTATATCTGCGGTAGCCTAGTGGTATGGGTAATGGACTGCTGAGACGAGGTCTCGGGTTCGATCCCAGGTTTACCATGGCACACACCAATGACTTTTCGATGCTTTTCGAAGTTATGTGTGTATTTATCGCAGGTTTATAAGTGCCCGGTTAATGGCAATAGGCTCGCCACCTATCACATTGGGACCTGAACATAAACTGGCGAAATGTGGGTGCTAGCACCTCTGCCTACCCCTTCGGGGAATACAGGCGTGAGTTTATGTTATGTATATATATTCAGTATAACTATTGTAATAAAGAAAATTGGTACTGGAACATTTCTGCTAAATTGTTACTTTGTATGAAGTAGCATTTCAAATAACTTTGCATAAACGTTCCAATCTATTATAAATATAAATAAATTAATAATTAATAATCCTAAAATGAAAAAACATGTAGGTATTGATATTTTGTATTAAAAAATTACAAATTTAAAACATGTCAGAGCAAAATCATTCATTTCTCAACCCCATATTGTAGTCGCTTGTGAAAACCGTGGCAAGGAGTTCTTTCCACAGCTTGAGCGTACGTGGTATGAAGTTCCTTTCATACCGCACGGTGCGCACCGTATTCGGATGCAATGTGTGGGGATGAATTCCCTGTCTATGGCGAGCGGTGCAATGATAGAATGTAGCTGTGGGCATCATGTCAAATAATTCATCTGAGCACAAACCATTATATAGGCGGTAGAAAACACACAGTGAGGCAAAATCCCTCCTGAGGCTGAGAGGTTCCGGAGGCCTGCGAGTATGGGACTGTCGACGAGCCTCAACGCACGTCTTTACACCGAGTCAAAAGGGTCAAGCTTGCGTGCGGGTGCTCCGGCAAAAAGATGACAGCAGTACTCCATGTGGGGCCGAACCTGAGCCTTATAAAGAAGGAGTCGCTGCCCCGCAGTGAAGTACTGCTTCGCCCTGTTATGAACTCCAAGCTTCTTTGATGCCAGCTTGACCTTGTCCTCCAAATGACTGCGGTACTGGACGTCACTTGAAATGTCGACGCCTAGGATCCCGATACTCGGGGCAATGGTAAGCCGTGTGCCCAGGAATTGCGGCGCTATAATAAATGGGGTTTCTTAGAATTTTTTTAAATACACATATTTGTGTCTTGGTGGGGTTGAACTGGACCAGGTTTAGTCGACCCCAATCGGATACTCCCGAGAGAGTAGTCTCGATTTCTGACACAAGTTCTTCGCGACTCACCTCCACCTCGGACTGGGGGATATTTGCACGGCCCGTGTAACATGCGTCTCCAGTACTGTCGTCCGCATAGCAATGAATGGAGTCATCCGACAGCATGTCATTAATATGCAGCAGAAACAGGGTCGGAGGCAACACGGAACCTTGTGGGACACCGGTGTTTATGTCCATGCGGTCCGAGCGACTGCCGTCCACAACGGCTTGGATGCTTCTGTTGGACAAAAAGCTGGAAATCCAATTACACAGCCCCTCAGAGAGTCCATAAGATGGTAGCTTCGCAAGAAGACCTCTGTGCCATACCCGATCGAAGGCCTTCGCTATATCTAGGCTGACCGCTAGTGCCTCACCCTGGCTCTCGATGGCTTGCACCCAACAGTTTGTGAGATACACAAGAAGGTCACCGGTCGAGCGACGCTGGCGGAAACCGTACTGTCGGTCGCTCAGTAGATCGTTACCCTCAAGGTATCCCAGGAGCTGAGTATTAATAACACGCTCCATAACCTTCGAGAGAAGGGAGGTGATAGCGTTAGGCCTGTAGTTGGACGGGTCTGTCCTGTCGCCTTTCTTAGGCACAGGATACACGTATGCGGTCTTCCACGAAGCCGGAACTCGTCCAGCGGAGAATGAGAGCGCGAAGAGTCGTGTAAGAACAGGGCACAGTGCTTAAGCACCATTGCCGGTATGCCATCCGGCCCACTCGACTTTCGAACATCTAGGGATTTTAGTTCTCGCCGAACCCTCCGCTGGGTGATTTTTACTTCACCCATTGAAGTTCCACACCAGGGTATACTAGGTGGTTCGGCATTCCCATCGTTCATAGTCGAGTTTGACGTTTGAGATAAATTTGCAATAAGATTCCAAAAATCTTGGAACATTATATCCATGTAAAATAAAAAATATGTTAATTTGTTATAACGTTTCAGAATGACTGAAACATTATGAGAAAATGTGGTTGATGAATAGAAATTTACCATAAATGTTTCAGGCGATTTAATACGTTTTATTTTTAACTTATGTACTTTATCGAAAATGGTTGTGGATTGGAACGTAGGATGTATAAAAAATAAATAAAGTGTAAGTTTAACGTGTTGTTAATCTGACAGATCATGACAATTCAAATCTATTTATCATAAAAACTTCACTTCGTGTGACTTGTGGGTTGGAACGTTTTCGCTTAACTACGTCCAAATGTGTATTATATAAATACGAAATCGTAACAGAATCATTCACAAGAATGATATTGTTCGTTAATGATAATTTCATTCACTTATCGCAACCAAATAAGCTCAATTGAATACAAAGACTCAGGCATCACTGTGCATATTGTATAATGTACTGATAGTTGCGTCCAAGACCAACTCATTAGAAGCCGTAGGTTTCAATGTAGATTCGCGTATGTGTGCGAATTTGACCTTGAACGCCAATTTTAGATAAACAAATCACTTGACGAACACTTCACAACTTTATAAGCTGAAGTGTTATTTTTTGTAAAGGATATGAGTCATTCTTTCAATTCTTATAAGAATCTTGTTGATAGTTATCACTGGATTTATTATAAGCGACTGTAAACATTGGCGATAGTGAAAAACTACTATTTTATCTTGAGGCGTGTTACGTGTTAAACCTTTTATCACATACACATACTTCACTTATAACATGTACTTATTTTACAATAAACAGCATTATAGATTTTTACGCGTCTGACAAACTATTATACGAGCGTTATATGATGATCCCTATGACAGTTCGATAGTTAAACCAATATTGGTACAAAATATTGGCACTTTCCCGGAAAAGCATGACTCTACCACCTAAAAGTAGTATTTATATAATTTTTTATAAAATTGTGTGCATTATTTTTATAATTACGAGAAACGATTCCTTATTACCCTTCCCTTATTAGTAAATAATAATCCAAATCTACGATTATCGATAAAAATACAGCAAAAAAATAAGCTCCTATTAGAAAAATACTAGGGCTCTCATATGTTTAACCGGCGTCTCTCAAGTCTGCGCCAAATGAGGGTGAGCAGAGTTAATGAATAATTAATGTGCACACTGTTCTCGCCAATTATAATTACGTAAGGAAAGCAATTATGCCCGCCACCCTGTTTGTGATTTGCACATAGTTAGGAAAAACTATGCGCGATCGCGAACTTGGGCCTAATAAGTTGGTGTAGGCTTGAATATGCTCGGATTTATTTTCATCAAACGACAGAAGTATGTGTGATATTTGTTTTCTGTGCTGCCTTACGTGTAAGCTTAGGGTATTATGGATTAATTATAATAATCATAGTTATTATAAGATAAAATGTGTGTGGTTTTCAAATAATTAATAATTTAAATACGTGTTGTTAGGTTTTCTCGGTGCTGTTACTGATAAATAAATTTATACATATTGAGGTAATAAGGTGCTATAAATATAGTTGTAAGGAAAACGACATCAACACTCCAATAAAGGTCTTTAGGCAGTAGGTATAACAAATTGTATATCTAGTTCTCCATATTTTCATAAATTTACTTAATACTGACACTTTCATATGGTCTATTTAAAAAAAGCAATTTTTTTGCAGAACCGCAAATTATTTCTGCAGAGAATCAACGAAAACCTCGGAAATAATATATATATAAAAATAACTCTAATTAAATCGCAATAAAATCAGTTAAAATTAGTATCATGTCAAGTTGACCTTGAAGTTAAAAAAATGATATCAGAAGGTAAAGCTTTTTACATTCGATTATAACAGTAAGTTGTAGGTACTACCAGAAAACCTTTGTCTCTTTAACGTAAAAGCAATCACTAAAAAAAAAACAAAACAGTAATCTTTAAATATCGAACAAAGAACGATTCAATAGCTACAGAAATATATTGTTCTTACCTTTGTTTACGGTTATTTCTATCTGTAAAACTCCCGCGGTCATCCCAGAATCGGATCGCGGCGGGTGTCTTTACCAATATCAGAAATAATTCAGCCTCCGCTTTATAAAGGGTTTCAGAACGAATACTAAGCCATTACATCTTTGTCAAGTGTTACAGATAGTGTGTAAGACCGTGATAAATTAATGTTGAATAAATATTTTTTGTTAATTAAATATTTTCGAGTCCTACGGGTAGGCACAGAGTTAAAAAATGTTGGTTTTCGTATTTTGTCTTTCGGGTAATTTTTCTAAATAGATCTTTTTTTTATTTGATTGAATGAAAAATTTTATAAAAATTATTAAAATATTTATGTGTAAACGAAATTATTCTTTTTATTCATAACTCGAAAATAACCAACCATATATTTGTGCTATCACGATGGAAAATCAGGTAAGTTTTCTTTTAAAATTTTCTTTCAAACAAAATATTAATTTTTTTTTAATCAAAATATCTCGTCTCGTTTTACCTCTATTTAAAAACACCATAGTTCACCCAACAACAGTTACCGTATAATTACAACCGGAGGTACATTTTTCACTAAAATTGTCTGTTACAAGTAAATCAGTGCCACGTATCTAATTAACAACAATAGCGTCGCACGCGCAGGTCACGGCGCGCGCGCGTCACGCCTTGCCGGGCCGGAAGCGGGCCCGTGACGCCGGACGTCGAGATTGTGGCCCCAGCCCCTGATTCCTTCCGGTGGCTCCCGATGGGCCCTTGCGCGTGAAGAGTTGAGTGACGAGAGGCAGAGGTATAGACGTATGAGTAATTTTGGCTTCTCTTAATTTGTATTTTGTTTTATGTACTTAATATTTGTGTTTATTTGAATTATGTTTATTAGAAGAAAGAATTGATGTGTAGTTTGACTTAATTAATATTAAATAATAAATATTGCCCAACATTCTACACAACGCTATCTAGACCCATGGTAAGCATAGTTTAACTAGCTTGTGTTATGGAATCTAGAATGGGGATAAACATACTTAAATACATTTTTTTTTGTAAATACATACATAATATACATAGAAATACCCAGACCAGTGCAAATAGCCATATTCATGCATACAAATATTTGCACTGAGCGGGAATCGAACCCGCGCCTCCTGCGTGGCAGTCGCGTTCACTACCACCACGCCACGGAGGCTGTCAAATCTGTCAATAGAATATTATTTTATACAAATTAGTAGTTTTTTATAATCCGCACGCCGAATGATGATCCCTATGACAGTTCGTTAGCGCTTAACATTGTACTGACGTCCTATCACATCAAATCCTTTAGAGGTCCATTAAAAAGACGAAAAAATCATAATTGTGTACAATTGTAAATTATAAAAATGAATATTAAGAAATTATTACGTAATGTTCGGAAATAATAGAAAAAAACTCAATGCTAATGTACATGGTACGTGCTGCAAAAGTTACGTCGTCAAGCTGTTATCGACTAAGAAGGGACACATCGATAAACAAAATATCGATAATTTGTTGGAAATATAAAACAAATGCTTTGAGTTTGTATTTTATTTATATCAATCTGAATCTGATACAAGGTCAATCGGATCTTCAAAATCTGAGTCTGAACTGCAGCTATCCGTGACGTTTATTATTAACGGTTGGTCAATGATATTGTCGTATTGTACATCTCGATCCCAGTCTTGTAAGCAAATTTTCTTCGTTCTTTCGACCACTTTTCGCCAATCGTCAGCTGTCACTTGAGCGCAAGCTTCTTCCAATAAAACCATCATTTTATTTGCCGTGAATGGCGGAGTTGTGTTATGCCTAGCTGCATGACCTGAAAATATTTGTACATTCAGTAATTATTTTTAGAAATATATGCATATACATAATATTATATAAATAAAAAATATAGATACCTTTGATCTGCGCCCATATCAACTCGATTGCATTATATTGGCAGTGATAGGGCGGTAACCGAATTACCGTGTGTCCATTTGATTTGGCCAATTCATCCAAAAAATATGATGGGTGCGTCTGTTGTTTGTGAAAGTTCAACAGTCTAACCAACTCTTTTTTTAACATCTGACTGTCAGTTTCCACACCATTGCCGTGTAACCACTCTATAATTTCAGCTTTTTTGTTATTGCTGCTGGGGGGTTTGTTAATTTGAACTGAGTGATATGAAGCATTGTCCATTAAAATATAGTGAGGCTCATTCAAATTTTCTAATAGTTTTATAAACCATGTCTTAAAGTTTTCGAAATTCATTTCCTCGTGGTACTCCGTTGTTTTCACTGACTTAAAAGCCCACAGGCAATTCGGCACAAAACCTGTAGCTGTGCCAGCGTGGCAAATGATTAAGCGCTGGCCCTTTCCTTCAGGAGTTTTACTGCTGGATTTCGCTGTGTCATCCGTCCATGCCTTACCTACAGTATGATTGGCGTTCAGCCATGTCTCATCAAGGTATACTACCTTCTCCCAGTTATCAATTTGTTTGATTTTGCGAAGAAAATCGCATCGTAGTAAAGCTATGTCAGTACGCTCCATTAATATTTTTCTCTTGTCACATTTTTTATAGCGAAATCCACATTTTTTCAAAACAATTCTAAGAGAAGTAGCACCGCCTTTGAAGAGTAACTTCTGGCAGGTCGGTAGTTCACCTCGTAGGTAGTAACCATAAATATGATTGCGTATAGCATCTAAATCAAATTCATCAGGTTCTGTTATATGACATAACCTTTTCTTTTTCTTTGGTGTTAATAGTTTATTGTCCTCCATGGACGACTCCCCAAATTTTTCCTTTGTTATTCGAGAAACGGTAGCCTTTCCGATTCCTAGAGCATCGGCTACACGATCGCGAACATTGTCAAGCGGTAACAAGGGTCCGCCATTTTGTTGTTCACGAGCAAAATAGTCTCGCAAACGAACTACAAACTCGCGAACTTCACTGTTGAGAACAGTTTTCCGCTGTCTTTTCGGCATTTTGCAAAACCGAAAATCAACAAACAGGTAAGAGAAAATCAACAAATAACACAAAACAGCGAAAACAGAAACAAAACTCAGCTAACAAAGAAAGACGTGGCGCATACAAGGCGTTAGAGCACTCGTATGACGCGATGTGATGCGGTGTGACAAGAAGACAAAACATGACTGAATTAAAAAAATACGGTAGGTCTATGGCCTCCATTTAAATACTTTTCCATGTAATCCATAATTGCCAGCTAATTATGAATTCTTTAAAATTCAATTCAAAAAGAATTTTAAGTTCTTTAAATTATGCAATTTGAATAAAAATTAAAGTATAGTAAAATAAAATATAATAAGGCTGTTACTTTTTTATCTAGTGTTTTATGTCCATCAATGCGCGTAGTCTTTTTTTCAAAATAAATAAATATTGCTTATTATGTTGAATGACCTGGCTGAATGACATGACATTTGCCTGAAAAAACAGTATTTTATCGAAATTGTTTCGCATCACTAATACAACTGTCAGTTGAAACGTCATAGGGATCATCATATAACGCTCGTAGTAAGACACGCAAACCATAACTTTGAACCATAAACTTTCAATTTTTTTTTTAAATCGAATGAACTAGTGCCGTACTGTATAACGTATTTTTGGGACGAATGGATCTATATTTAATCGAATAAAATTACTAAAACCGATACTAAGTCACGTGTTAAAAAGAAAAAAAATTAACGTGTGCGAATGGCAATTTTCCCGCCATTTTGCAAAGCCTCATATGCGCAAAGGGACTACAGTCTCTTTATGCACGCAGCAAGCTATCCAGGCTGTTGTAAGGCGATTGGCACACTGCAACGCTCGACGCGGCGTCGTTCGTCGACGCGCGTGGACGCGAGAGAGCTAGTATAGTCCGAGAGATATTAGAATTTTTTTGGTAGTTCTCAAAATTTTAGATTACTTCACACACCTACTGTGTGAAGTAATCTAAAATTTTGAGAAAAGTAAAGTAAAGCCATCCGACCATTAGCTCGATAGCCCAGACTATATTTAGAACGCTAGAGATGAAAAGAAAATGATTAGAAGTGCAACTTATTTTCGACTTATTGACATGACATAGTAACTAATTTTTTTCTTAACTATTAACGCGAAAAGAGACGTAACTAAGAAAATGCCATTTAGGTTGAAAGTCGCTTGCAGTCTCTGCGTGTTCCGATAACGAGCCAAAACAGTGGTGTCGGCTCCAATACCCGATATTGGGCATCGATATTTGACTTCCTCCGATCTCGGATATCGGATATTGGATATCGGACGTCAGTTGATGTGAAAGCGCTCTAAATTTGCCGTTAAATAGTCATGTTGCGTTGCAATAATATTAATTTAGGCGATTGGCACACTGCAACGCTCGACGCGGCGTCTTTCGTAGACGCGCGTGGACGCGGGTAGCTAGTATAGTCCGAGAGATATTAGAATTTTTTTGGTAGGTAGGTATGTGAAGTAATCTAAAATTTTGAGAAAAGTAAAGTAAAGCCATCCGACCATTAGCTCGATAGCCCAGACTATATTAAGAACGCTAGAGATGAAAAGAAAATGATTAGAAGTGCAAGCTATTTTCGACTTATTGACATGACATAGTAACTAATTTTTTTTCTTATATTCGTGATCAGCGTCATCTATAAACGCGAAAAGAGACGTAACTAAGAAAATGCCATTTAGGTTGAAAGTCGCTTGCAGTCTCTGCGTGTTCCGGTAACGAGCCAAAACAGTGGTGTCGGCTTCAATACTCGATATTGGGCATCGATATTTGATTTCCTCCGATCTCGGATGTCAGATATTGGATATCGGACGTCAGTTGATGTGAAAGCGCTCTAAATTTGCCGTTAAATAGTCATGTTGCATTGCAATAATATTAATTTAAAATTCGTCTCAAATACCTACACAGAAATTTCTAACAGCTCTCGGACTAAATATCCCTCGAAAAACACGCGCGTGATGGCAGATTTCAGTGTGCCATACCTCGCGTTTTCTGCTTGTACGCGCGTATTTTGCGGCAACGCGCATGATTGCGTTGTCAGTGTGTGGGACCCCGCGTTTTTCTATACAAAATGAGCTCCGTAGAGGCGACGAGCGCGACGCCGCGTCGACGCAACAACGCTCGACGCCGCGTCGCGCGTCGCAGTGTGCCAATCGCCTAAAATTCGTCTCAATTACCTACACAGAAATTTCTAACAGCTCTCGGACTAAAAATCCCTCGAAAAACACGCGCGTGAATGCAGATTTCAGTGTGCCATACCTCGCGTTTTCTGCTTGTACGCGCGTATTCTGCGGCAACGCGCGTGATTGCGTTGTCAGTGTGTGGGACCCCGCGTTTTTCTATACAAAATGAGCTCCATAGAGGCGACGAGCGCGACGCCGCGTCGACGCAACAAAGCTCGACGCCGCGTCGCGCGTCGCAGTGTGCCAAACGCCTAACGGGATGGAATTGTCGATGACAGATTTCTTGTTGAATCAACTTGGTTTGAGCGCTGAGCTGCATGTAGTAGAAGTGCATCATTAAGGCCCTCTATTCCTGTAAAAGTAGGCATTTATAGCGATCCCGGCCGCTCGTAAAATATTACGCGCGAACGCAGTGACGGTGAACTCGGCTATGACCCCGCCAGCGTCACAGTATAGAAATATGCAGTAGGAAAACTTGATTTGACTTAGAAAATTAAATGCAGTTTTTTTAACTTTATTTAGTTTGAGAACTAAATAAAGTTAAAAAAGAACACATAGAACTGTATGTTCTATGTGTTTAGTTGCTTGGGCGAAAAAAACTTACATTATAATAATAATAATGCTTGTAATTTTACAAACATTTGTTTGAATTGATGCTAACGGTTACTTTATATAATCGCACCGTTCGTCGTCGACAGGGCAGTTAAATACCTAAAGTTAACGAGATTAACAACTTTTTTCGTGCGGGAATCCCCTCGGATACCCCCCTGCCGGAGCCGGAAGGGGAGGTTATGTCGGACTCGAACCGACTTTTTAGTCGGTTCGAGTCCGACTGTGGGCACGCCGACTGTGGGTCGTGGTGCTAGTTTTTATGAAGTATTTATATAAATTTACACTGTACCTTCTTTTTTTCGTGCGGAAACCCCCTCGAATACCTCCCCTGCCGGAGCCGGAAAGGGAGGTTATGTCGGACTCGAACCGACTTTTTAGTCGGTTCGAGCCCGACTGTGGGCACGCCGACTGTGGGTCGTGGTGCTAGTTTTTATGAAGTATTTATATAAATTTACACTGTACCTTCTTTTTTTCGTGCGGAAATCCCCTCGAATACCTCCCCTGCCGGAGCCGGAAGGGGAGGTTATGTCGGACTCGAACCGACTTTTTAGTCGGTTCGAGTCCGACTGTGGGCACGCCGACTGTGGGTCGTGGTGCTAGTTTTTATGAAGTATTTATATAAATTTACACTGTACCTTCTTTTTTTCGTGCGGAAATCCCCTCGAATACCTCCCCTGCCGGAGCCGGAAGGGGAGGTTATGTCGGACTCGAACCGACTTTTTAGTCGGTTCGAGTCCGACTGTGGGCACGCCGACTGTGGGTCGTGGTGCTAGTTTTTATGAAGTATTTATATAAATTTACACTGTACCTTCTTTTTTTCGTGCGGAAATCCCCTCGAATACCTCCCCTGCCGGAGCCGGAAGGGGATGTTATGTCGGACTCGAACCGACTTTTTAGTCGGTTCGAGTCCGACTGTGGGCACGCCGACTGTGGGTCGTGGTGCTAGTTTTTATGAAGTATTTATATTTTACACTGTACCTTCTTTTTTCGTGCGGAAATCCCCTCGAATACCTCCCCTGCCGGAGCCGGAAGGGGAGGTTATGTCGGACACGAACCGACTTTTTACTCGGTTCGAGTCCGACTGTGGGCACGTCGACTGTGGGTCGTGGTGCTAGGCCTGAGGTGAGGTTGTCATCGAAATATCCCTCGCACCCCGGCTGACCCAAGGCCAGTAATTCTCCTGGGTCTGCTGGGGTGCGAGAGATATGCTTTCGGCAATCTCACCTCCGGCAACCAAGGACCCAAGACGGCGTGCGTTTTAGTCGGTTTGAGTCCGACATAACCGCCTCCACCGGCTTCGTGGGGGTGGTATCCACGAGGATTTTGCGCACGATAAAAAAAGGCCAATAATTAAACTAACCTACCTAAATATTAAAATTATTCTATCCTAAACTAAAACTAAATTTATATTTATTTACACACACACAAATTATATACAATGTACGAATATTGTAGGTACTAGGTACCCCTGTACTGATATAGATAAAATATGAATTATAGAAAATCGTAAGTAGCATCTTCAGTAGTAATACTGATATTCTTATACTATGGCGCTATGAGCGTAATATTTAGGTATGATAATTTTTTAAATTACCAATCGGAGTTAGAAATTTAGTTTATGGCTTTGCACGACTTCTTTAGCTTGCGTTGTTTATTGCCCATATTGAATGACTTGCAACAATTTATTATAAATACGTAAAACCGATTGATTGGTGCACGAAACTGTCGCGCAAAAACTGACACAGGTCCTACTTCGGTAAGCGCCAGCGCGCGACTGGCGCAACTTTTCGGGCCTCAGCGGCGCGAGCACTCGCGAATTTAGTAGGTATTTAAATATAACTTTAAAAATTATTTCATAATATAGTCAAAATCTGCGAAAATGTCTAGACATATGTAGTGGCTTTAGTTTAGTACAAAAATTTTATAGAAAGCATAAGTAATTTAGTCATAATATTAAAAAAAAAATAACGAAAAGGGGTAACTTTGGGATTTTTTTCTATCGAGTGAAGTTCATCAGATCTGGTAACTGAATGCGAATTTGACTAGACTGGATCCTTAACTAATATATATCTTTTTTTCGAAATTTAAAACGCTTTTTCCTATGATTCAAATGCTTCTAAAAAACTCAAAATGCGGCCTACCTGGCCTTAATCATACAGATGTCGCTAATATAAATAATGTTTATTTTATAAGATATGAAGAAAACAATTTGGAATAAAAATATACGTGATAAGTTATTAAAATAATTTGATTTTAAAGATTCATTAAACAAATAAGGACATTTATAAATCAGTTACCTACTTATTTGAATATTCAAATACGGTGTTTTATTAAACTTTAAGTTTTTGAACGAAATTCGTATGTAAGCGAAGTGCTGGTCGGATATTAAAAAAGTATTGGTTACATAATTAAGCGTAATACTAAATGGATGAGATTTTGTCGATATTAATTCGTTGAAGTTAATTTGAAAATAAATACAATTATTTTAAGTTAAAGTTTGAACGATTTCTTGGAAGCTAAATCCAAATTAGAATTAATTGCGGATATATTGATTTAACAATGATTTCAAACAGCGCTACGATTGGCTGGTTGAAATCATACGATATTTTTGTCTCGAAAGTAGGGATTATTGCGGTTGGGGAGAGGATAGTTTTGAGGATAGGAAGGGGATTATTAATTCTTGGGAGCTGCTGGAGAGAGGCCATCAGGAGTAGAAAGTCTAATGCATCATTTCGCGTTTTATAAATTGTGCCAAGAGGGTACTGGTAGGTTACTCTGTTAAAATTCCGTTGTACATTAAATCCGCGTTTGAAATTATCTGATAATCTTAACGTAACTTCAGTGTTGAGAATATACGTGTCGAATGGATTGTTAGAATTTTGAATATCGAATTGGGGTATAAGTGAATATTATATAAACCCGTTTTGGTTCATGTTTGAGACAGGACACCTTTTCTGTGATTGCGAAGTATGGGCTGAAGGGCTCATATGGAGTAGTTACTCACGCTTGGTAGAGTCTTCCCCCTTACTTCATGAAACAAAACAGTATGGGAACGGTGATTAGGGATTCTGAAGTGGGTAGAATCAGTAGGTTACATACAAGCAGCAGTAATAGAGGTTTTAGCTAGGAGTCCCTTAGGAAATCCAAGCGAAGTGATCGGTCCTGGGTGAAATACCTAACGGTGCCAACGAAGCCCTTATCCTCTGTTTAGCTAGGGAGCTGATCAAGTTAAGTAACTATTCAATTTTTCCTGTCTCAGGGTCGAATAAAGCCTTCTGGGTATCGGTGACCAGTGGCCCGAAGTATCGGTGTAGTTGGAGCTGATAGCTCAGTCTTTATTTATATATTTATTTATACACACAATTATATATCTCGTTAAGGCTTTAGTTAACATCCCTGGCTTCGGCCGTTAACTAAGGCAAGCACACAGTCATAGGTCATACAAAATCGAGTCTGACTAGCTTGTTCCCTTACAGAATAGGAGTAGGTACATTACACACCACACGTTTAAAATTAACTAAAGGGAGGAGTTTGTTACTTAATTGCGTCTAGTTATGTGAACTGTCCTCATGACAATGAAATTATTAGGCTATTAATTTGGTGTGAATGAATACTGGGGGATTCCGGGTTGGAATCCATGCCTTTAACAATTATTATCTAAAGTGTATCTTTAGTGACGACTACCTTCTTAGTGAAATGTGAAAAGATCTTTTATAATACTGGTTGAATGTGAAGGCATGGTTATCATTGTGAATATCAGATGGTGGGTAAATACTCACCTACCTACCTTAAGTTCAATTTTATATTTTAAGGTATTTGAATTTTTTTTTTATGTTAGAAGTTGGCAATACTTATTTGCATTACCAGAAATAAATGTGATATTTTAGTACTTTCCATTGATAAGGTAGTTCCATCCTGTTGTATCCTATTTCCCACTGGCAGATTACATAAACTATAAAAAAATATTTAAAAGGATGGTATATATCATGGCATAGGATAGGCCTTAGCATAGTCACTGTTAAGATAATTCGTCTTGACTACTTTTTTTAATTGTACTAGGGAGACTTTTGTCCAAAACTTTTAAGAGTATAGTAGTTTAAAAATCTTTCTTGAAGGCTGGCAATGTATTAGCGTTATATCCTGTGTCACAGATATCCATGGGCTGCGCTGATCAGGTAAACTATCTGCCCATTTGCCATGGAAATCCATGGAAAAATATCATAAAAAACTAAAAAAAGATTCAATAGAAAAATAAAAGTTACTGACATTCTGTATATTGTAATCCCAGTCTTGTTAAGCACACCATTTGACATCATTAATTTGACGATAACTTTATTCAATGCAATTTGATTATGATTTTGACATTTCGATAGAATTTTCCTTTAATAATTTGTAACTCGACATTACCATTCGACATTATTATTTTCATTTGACATTTAAAATTATTCCTTGACATTATAATTCAAATGCAATTTTATATATTATATTGATCATTAAAAATTGTGAAGCCAAACTTATAATTATTCCCACATTTTGGGGAAATTTTTTTTAACTGGTATACCGATTTTTTTAAAAACTACCCACACATGAAAAAATGCAAATATTGTAGTGTTTCCGAATTATAATTTTTTAAAACATCAATGTGAACCTTTGAGAATGCCGTAAGGCGAAACCGGTCAGGTCTATAAATAAATTCAGTGGAAAAGTACAAGTGTGTTATTCAATATGTGTAGCAGATTCCACCAAGCGCCATCAATCTACAGTATAAACAGAAAAATAAACGCCTGATAAAAAAGTATAGCAATCTATTAAACACTATAACTACGCTCTGATATGGTTGGCGGGCCTAATTCTTTTTGCTATTAATATCTTTATATAATCGCACCGTTCGTCGTCGACAGGGCAGTTAAATACCTAAAGTTAACGAGATTAACAACTTTTTTCGTGCGGGAATCCCCTCGGATACCCCCCTGCCGGAGCCGGAAGGGGAGGTTATGTCGGACTCGAACCGACTTTTTAGTCGGTTCGAGTCCGACTGTGGGCACGCCGACTGTGGGTCGTGGTGCTAGTTTTTATGAAGTATTTATATAAATTTACACTGTACCTTCTTTTTTTCGTGCGGAAACCCCCTCGAATACCTCCCCTGCCGGAGCCGGAAAGGGAGGTTATGTCGGACTCGAACCGACTTTTTAGTCGGTTCGAGCCCGACTGTGGGCACGCCGACTGTGGGTCGTGGTGCTAGTTTTTATGAAGTATTTATATAAATTTACACTGTACCTTCTTTTTTTCGTGCGGAAATCCCCTCGAATACCTCCCCTGCCGGAGCCGGAAGGGGAGGTTATGTCGGACTCGAACCGACTTTTTAGTCGGTTCGAGTCCGACTGTGGGCACGCCGACTGTGGGTCGTGGTGCTAGTTTTTATGAAGTATTTATATAAATTTACACTGTACCTTCTTTTTTTCGTGCGGAAATCCCCTCGAATACCTCCCCTGCCGGAGCCGGAAGGGGAGGTTATGTCGGACTCGAACCGACTTTTTAGTCGGTTCGAGTCCGACTGTGGGCACGCCGACTGTGGGTCGTGGTGCTAGTTTTTATGAAGTATTTATATAAATTTACACTGTACCTTCTTTTTTTCGTGCGGAAATCCCCTCGAATACCTCCCCTGCCGGAGCCGGAAGGGGAGGTTATGTCGGACTCGAACCGACTTTTTAGTCGGTTCGAGTCCGACTGTGGGCACGCCGACTGTGGGTCGTGGTGCTAGTTTTTATGAAGTATTTATATAAATTTACACTGTACCTTCTTTTTTTCGTGCGGAAATCCCCTCGAATACCTCCCCTGCCGGAGCCGGAAGGGGATGTTATGTCGGACTCGAACCGACTTTTTAGTCGGTTCGAGTCCGACTGTGGGCACGCCGACTGTGGGTCGTGGTGCTAGTTTTTATGAAGTATTTATATTTTACACTGTACCTTCTTTTTTTCGTGCGGAAATCCCCTCGAATACCTCCCCTGCCGGAGCCGGAAGGGGAGGTTATGTCGGACACGAACCGACTTTTTACTCGGTTCGAGTCCGACTGTGGGCACGTCGACTGTGGGTCGTGGTGCTAGGCCTGAGGTGAGGTTGTCATCGAAATATCCCTCGCACCCCGGCTGACCCAAGGCCAGTAATTCTCCTGGGTCTGCTGGGGTGCGAGAGATATGCTTTCGGCAATCTCACCTCCGGCAACCAAGGACCCAAGACGGCGTGCGTTTTAGTCGGTTTGAGTCCGACATAACCGCCTCCACCGGCTTCGTGGGGGTGGTATCCACGAGGATTTTGCGCACGATAAAAAAAGGCCAATAATTAAACTAACCTACCTAAATATTAAAATTATTCTATCCTAAACTAAAACTAAATTTATATTTATTTACACACACACAAATTATATACAATGTACGAATATTGTAGGTACTAGGTACCCCTGTACTGATATAGATAAAATATGAATTATAGAAAATCGTAAGTAGCATCTTCAGTAGTAATACTGATATTCTTATACTATGGCGCTATGAGCGTAATATTTAGGTATGATAATTTTTTAAATTACCAATCGGAGTTAGAAATTTAGTTTATGGCTTTGCACGACTTCTTTAGCTTGCGTTGTTTATTGCCCATATTGAATGACTTGCAACAATTTATTATAAATACGTAAAACCGATTGATTGGTGCACGAAACTGTCGCGCAAAAACTGACACAGGTCCTACTTCGGTAAGCGCCAGCGCGCGACTGGCGCAACTTTTCGGGCCTCAGCGGCGCGAGCACTCGCGAATTTAGTAGGTATTTAAATATAACTTTAAAAATTATTTCATAATATAGTCAAAATCTGCGAAAATGTCTAGACATATGTAGTGGCTTTAGTTTAGTACAAAAATTTTATAGAAAGCATAAGTAATTTAGTCATAATATTAAAAAAAAAATAACGAAAAGGGGTAACTTTGGGATTTTTTTCTATCGAGTGAAGTTCATCAGATCTGGTAACTGAATGCGAATTTGACTAGACTGGATCCTTAACTAATATATATCTTTTTTTCGAAATTTAAAACGCTTTTTCCTATGATTCAAATGCTTCTAAAAAACTCAAAATGCGGCCTACCTGGCCTTAATCATACAGATGTCGCTAATATAAATAATGTTTATTTTATAAGATATGAAGAAAACAATTTGGAATAAAAATATACGTGATAAGTTATTAAAATAATTTGATTTTAAAGATTCATTAAACAAATAAGGACATTTATAAATCAGTTACCTACTTATTTGAATATTCAAATACGGTGTTTTATTAAACTTTAAGTTTTTGAACGAAATTCGTATGTAAGCGAAGTGCTGGTCGGATATTAAAAAAGTATTGGTTACATAATTAAGCGTAATACTAAATGCATGAGATTTTGTCGATATTAATTCGTTGAAGTTAATTTGAAAATAAATACAATTATTTTAAGTTAAAGTTTGAACGATTTCTTGGAAGCTAAATCCAAATTAGAATTAATTGCGGATATATTGATTTAACAATGATTTCAAACAGCGCTACGATTGGCTGGTTGAAATCATACGATATTTTTGTCTCGAAAGTAGGGATTATTGCGGTTGGGGAGAGGATAGTTTTGAGGATAGGAAGGGGATTATTAATTCTTGGGAGCTGCTGGAGAGAGGCCATCAGGAGTAGAAAGTCTAATGCATCATTTCGCGTTTTATAAATTGTGCCAAGAGGGTACTGGTAGGTTACTCTGTTAAAATTCCGTTGTACATTAAATCCGCGTTTGAAATTATCTGATAATCTTAACGTAACTTCAGTGTTGAGAATATACGTGTCGAATGGATTGTTAGAATTTTGACTATCGAATTGGGGTATAAGTGAATATTATATAAACCCGTTTTGGTTCATGTTTGAGACAGGACACCTTTTCTGTGATTGCGAAGTATGGGCTGAAGGGCTCATATGGAGTAGTTACTCACGCTTGGTAGAGTCTTCCCCCTTACTTCATGAAACAAAACAGTATGGGAACGGTGATTAGGGATTCTGAAGTGGGTAGAATCAGTAGGTTACATACAAGCAGCAGTAATAGAGGTTTTAGCTAGGAGTCCCTTAGGAAATCCAAGCGAAGTGATCGGTCCTGGGTGAAATACCTAATGGTGCCAACGAAGCCCTTATCCTCTGTCTAGCTAGGGAGCTGATCAAGTTAAGTAACTATTCAATTTTTCCTGTCTCAGGGTCGAATAAAGCCTTCTGGGTATCGGTGACCAGTGGCCCGAAGTATCGGTGTAGTTGGAGCTGATAGCTCAGTCTTTATTTATATATTTATTTATACACACAATTATATATCTCGTTAAGGCTTTAGTTAACATCCCTGGCTTCGGCCGTTAACTAAGGCAAGCACACAGTCATAGGTCATACAAAATCGAGTCTGACTAGCTTGTTCCCTTACAGAATAGGAGTAGGTACATTACACACCACACGTTTAAAATTAACTAAAGGGAGGAGTTTGTTACTTAATTGCGTCTAGTTATGTGAACTGTCCTCATGACAATGAAATTATTAGGCTATTAATTTGGTGTGAATGAATACTGGGGGATTCCGGGTTGGAATCCATGCCTTTAACAATTATTATCTAAAGTGTATCTTTAGTGACGACTACCTTCTTAGTGAAATGTGAAAAGATCTTTTATAATACTGGTTGAATGTGAAGGCATGGTTATCATTGTGAATTGTGAATGGTGGGTAAATACTCACCTACCTACCTTAAGTTCAATTTTAAATTTTAAGGTATTTGAATTTTTTTTTTATGTTAGAAGTTGGCAATACTTATTTGCATTACCAGAAATAAATGTGATATTTTAGTACTTTCCATTGATAAGGTAGTTCCATCCTGTTGTATCCTATTTCCCACTGGCAGATTACATAAACTATAAAAAAATATTTAAAAGGATGGTATATATCATGGCATAGGATAGGCCTTAGCATAGTCACTGTTAAGATAATTCGTCTTGACTACTTTTTTTAATTGTACTAGGGAGACTTTTGTCCAAAACTTTTAAGAGTATAGTAGTTTAAAAATCTTTCTTGAAGGCTGGCAATGTATTAGCGTTATATCCTGTGTCACAGATATCCATGGGCTGCGCTGATCAGGTAAACTATCTGCCCGTTTGCCATGGAAATCCATGGAAAAATATCATAAAAAACTAAAAAAAGATTCAATAGAAAAATAAAAGTTACTGACATTCTGTATATTGTAATCCCAGTCTTGTTAAGCACACCATTTGACATCATTAATTTGACGATAACTTTATTCAATGCAATTTGATTATGATTTTGACATTTCGATAGAATTTTCCTTTAATAATTTGTAACTCGACATTACCATTCGACATTATTATTTTCATTTGACATTTAAAATTATTCCTTGACATTATAATTCAAATGCAATTTTATATATTATATTGATCATTAAAAATTGTGAAGCCAAACTTATAATTATTCCCACATTTTGGGGAAATTTTTTTTAACTGGTATACCGATTTTTTTAAAAACTACCCACACATGAAAAAATGCAAATATTGTAGTGTTTCCGAATTATAATTTTTTAAAACATCAATGTGAACCTTTGAGAATGCCGTAAGGCGAAACCGGTCAGGTCTATAAATAAATTCAGTGGAAAAGTACAAGTGTGTTATTCAATATGTGTAGCAGATTCCACCAAGCGCCATCAATCTACAGTATAAACAGAATAATAAACGCCTGATAAAAAAGTATAGCAATCTATTAAACACTATAACTACGCTCTGATATGGTTGGCGGGCCTAATTCTTTTTGCTATTAATATCTTGTACAGTCTTTTAACATACGAGTATAACGTATGTTACATCTCTGGCGAAAAAGGAAAAAAAAACATGCCAGCTATATATGGCAAAAGTTGCATTGTCCTTTGAAGTGATGTGGTGTGTGACTCCATAGCTCAGTTGGAAGAGCATTCCCCCTGTAAGGGAAAGGTCGTGGGGTCAAGTCCAATATTTCGAATAAAAATAAAATAAAGTAAATATTTCGTATCTAAGTTACCCCCTAAGCACTGTTTCCGCCATTCCAGCATGCTGAGGTTGAGTCATGATTTTGTATATTGAAAATTGTATTGAGATTAATTAAATTGAAACACAAAATAAATTGCCAAGGTTTATTCACATTTCAAGTTAAAGATGTATCCAGAGAAACAATAATAAAATGAGAAATATATTAAGAAATCTAGCAAGTGGGGCACTTCGAGCGACGGGTGCCAATTCTCACAACGAATTGTGTGCGAGTAAGAGGACAGTTCCTGCTACCTCTCACTCCGTATCCACCACCTTGCTGACTACCGTAAGAAGATCCAGACGAACCGGCTGATCCATCTGCTCCACCATATGGGCCGTAGCTGTCAATTGATGATCCTGATGTGGACGTAGAGCTAGATGACGTTGACGAAGTAGATCCACCTTCTTCAATCTGATCGTACCCGGCCGCACCTCCAGCGGCTGCTGCTGCTACAGCTGATGCTCCCGCATTGCCAGCACCTTGCCCTCCATAGCCACTGCCGTAGCCGCCTACACCGTATCCACTACCGTAACCGGATCCTGCGCCACTACCGCTACCAGCTGCTACCGCCACTGATGCTGAACTTCCCGCACCTGTGCCTCCTTGACCTCCATATTTTTCCCAACTTATGGAGCCTCGCTGAACGTATCCGCCTGCGGCTCCTGCGGCTCCTGCGGTAGCCGATGCTGATGATGCTCCAGATGCTCCATCACCATAGTCTCCTTGACCGTATCCGTCAGAACCTCCCGCGGCTCCAGCGGCTGCTGCTGCTGCGGCAGCTGATGCTCCAGATCCTCCAGCACCATAGCCTCCTCGACCTACATAGTCTTCCCAACTTATGGAGCCTCCTTGACCGTATCCGTCAGCACCTCCCGCGCCTCCAGCGGCTGCTGCTGCTGCGGCAGCTGCAGCTTGTGCTTCGTCTACTGCCTCCTGGGCTTGAGCTGAGCTTGCTCCAAACCTTTCAATAATTACTGAGGCTCTTGCTGCCGCTGCCGCTGCTGCTGCTGCTGCTGCTGCAGATGCTCCACCACCGTAGCCTCCTTGACCGTATCCGCCAGCACCGCCCGCGCCTCCAGCGGCTGCTGCTGCTGCGGCAGCAGATGCTCCACCACCATAGCCTCCTTGACCGTATCCGCCAGCACCGCCCGCGCCTCCAGCTGCTGCTCCAGATCCTCCAGCACCATAGCCTCCTCGACCGTATCCGTCAGCACCTCCCGCACCTCCAGCGGCTGCTGCTGCTGCAGATGCTCCATCACCATAGCCTCCATAGTCTTCCCAACTTATGGAGCCTCCTTGACCGTATCCGCCAGCACCTCCCGCGCCTCCAGCTGCTGCTCCAGATCCTCCAGCACCATAGCCTCCTCGACCGTATCCGTCAGCACCTCCCGCACCTCCAGCGGCTGCTGCTGCTGCAGATGCTCCATCACCATAGCCTCCTTGACCGTATCCGCCAGCACCTCCCGCGCCTCCAGCTGCTGCTGCTGCTGCGGCAGCTGCTGCTCCAGATCCTCCAGAAACATAGCCTCCTCGACCGTATCCGTCAGCACCTCCCGCACCTCCAGCGGCTGCTGCTGCTGCGGCAGCTGCTGCTGCAGATGCTCCATCACCATAGCCTCCTTGACCGTATCCGTCAGCACCTCCCGCACCTCCAGCGGCTGCTGCTGCTGCGGCAGCTGCTGCTGCAGATGCTCCATCACCATAGCCTCCTTTACCATATCCGCCAGCACCTCCCGCGCCTCCAGCTGCTGCTGCTGCTGCGGCAGCTGCTGCTCCAAATCCTCCAGCACCATAGCCTCCTCGACCGTATCCGTCAGCACCTCCCGCACCTCCAGCGGCTGCTGCTGCTGCGGCAGCTGCTGCTGCAGATGCTCCATCACCATAGCCTCCTTGACCATATCCGCCAGCACCTCCCGCGCCTCCAGCTGCTGCTGCTGCTGCGGCAGCTGCTGCTCCAAATCCTCCAGCACCATAGCCTCCTTGACCGTATCCGCCAGCACCGCCCGCGCCTCCAGCTGCTGCTCCAGATCCTCCAGCACCATAGCCTCCTCGACCGTATCCGTCAGCACCTCCCGCACCTCCAGCGGCTGCTGCTGCTGCAGATGCTCCATCACCATAGCCTCCATAGTCTTCCCAACTTATGGAGCCTCCTTGACCGTATCCGCCAGCACCTCCCGCGCCTCCAGCTGCTGCTCCAGATCCTCCAGCACCATAGCCTCCTCGACCGTATCCGTCAGCACCTCCCGCACCTCCAGCGGCTGCTGCTGCTGCAGATGCTCCATCACCATAGCCTCCTTGACCGTATCCGCCAGCACCTCCCGCGCCTCCAGCTGCTGCTGCTGCTGCGGCAGCTGCTGCTCCAGATCCTCCAGCACCATAGCCTCCTCGACCGTATCCGTCAGCACCTCCCGCACCTCCAGCGGCTGCTGCTGCTGCGGCAGCTGCTGCTGCAGATGCTCCATCACCATAGCCTCCTTGACCGTATCCGTCAGCACCTCCCGCACCTCCAGCGGCTGCTGCTGCTGCGGCAGCTGCTGCTGCAGATGCTCCATCACCATAGCCTCCTTTACCATATCCGCCAGCACCTCCCGCGCCTCCAGCTGCTGCTGCTGCTGCGGCAGCTGCTGCTCCAAATCCTCCAGCACCATAGCCTCCTCGACCGTATCCGTCAGCACCTCCCGCACCTCCAGCGGCTGCTGCTGCTGCGGCAGCTGCTGCTGCAGATGCTCCATCACCATAGCCTCCTTGACCATATCCGCCAGCACCTCCCGCGCCTCCAGCTGCTGCTGCTGCTGCGGCAGCTCCTGCTCCAGATCCTCCAGCACCATAGCCTCCTCGACCGTATCCGTCAGCACCTCCCGCACCTCCAGCGGCTGCTGCTGCTGCGGCAGCTGCTGCTGCAGATGCTCCATCACCATAGCCTCCTTGACCGTATCCGTCAGCACCTCCCGCACCTCCTGCGGCTGCTGCTGCTGCGGCAGCTGCTGCTGCAGATGCTTCATCACCATAGCCTCCTTTACCATATCCGCCAGCACCTCCCGCGCCTCCAGCTGCTGCTGCTGCTGCGGCAGCTGCTGCTCCAAATCCTCCAGCACCATAGCCTCCTCGACCGTATCCGTCAGCACCTCCCGCACCTCCAGCGGCTGCTGCTGCTGCGGCAGCTGCTGCTGCAGATGCTCCATCACCATAGCCTCCTTGACCATATCCGCCAGCACCTCCCGCGCCTCCAGCTGCTGCTGCTGCTGCGGCAGCTGCTGCTCCAGATCCTTCAGCACCGGAGCCTCCTTGACCGTATCCGCCAGCACCGCCCGCGCCTCCAGCTGCTGCTGCTGCTGCGGCAGCCAATGCTGCAGATCCTCCGGCGCCATAGCCTCCTAGACCTCCATAGTCTTCCCAACTTATGGAGCCTCCTTGACCGTATCCGCCAGCACCTCCCGCGCCTCCAGCTGCTGCTGCTGCTGCGGCAGCTGCTGCTCCAGATCCTCCAGCACCATAGCCTCCTCGACCGTATCCGCCAGCACCTCCCGCGCCTCCAGCGGCTGCCGCCGCTGCGGCAGCTGCAGCTTCTGCTTCGGCTACTGCCTCTTGGGCTTGAGCTGAGCTTGCTCCAAACCTTTTAATAATTGCTGAGGCTCTTGCTGCCGCTGCTGCTGCTGCTGCTGCTGCTGCAGATGCTCCATCACCATAGCCTCCTTGACCATATCCGCCAGCACCTCCCGCGCCTCCAGCTGCTGCTGCTGCTGCGGCAGCTCCTGCTCCAGATCCTCCAGCACCGGAGCCTCCTTGACCGTATCCGCCAGCACCGCCCGCGCCTCCAGCTGCTGCTGCTGCTGCGGCAGCCAATGCTGCAGATCCTCCGGCGCCATAGCCTCCTAGACCTCCATAGTCTTCCCAACTTATGGAGCCTCCTTGACCGTATCCGCCAGCACCTCCCGCGCCTCCAGCTGCTGCTGCTGCTGCGGCAGCTGCTGCTCCAGATCCTCCAGCACCATAGCCTCCTCGACCGTATCCGCCAGCACCTCCCGCGCCTCCAGCGGCTGCCGCTGCTGCGGCAGCTGCAGCTTCTGCTTCGGCTACTGCCTCTTGGGCTTGAGCTGAGCTTGCTCCAAACCTTTTAATAATTGCTGAGGCTCTTGCTGCCGCTGCTGCTGCTGCTGCTGCTGCTGCAGATGCTCCATCACCATAGCCTCCTTGACCATATCCGCCAGCACCTCCCGCGCCTCCAGCTGCTGCTGCTGCTGCGGCAGCTCCTGCTCCAGATCCTCCAGCACCGGAGCCTCCTTGACCGTATCCGCCAGCACCGCCCGCGCCTCCAGCTGCTGCTGCTGTTGCGGCAGCTGATGCTGCGGATCCTCCGGCGCCATAGCCTCCTAGACCTCCATAGTCTTCCCAACTTATGGAGCCTCCTTGACCGTATCCGCCAGCACCTCCCGCGCCTCCAGCTGCTGCTGCGACAGCTGCTGCTCCAGATCCTCCAGCACCATAGCCTCCTCGACCGTATCCGTCAGCACCTCCCGCACCTCCAGCGGCTGCTGCTGCTGCGGCAGCTGCTGCTGCAGATGCTCCATCACCATAGCCTCCTTGACCATATCCGCCAGCACCTCCCGCGCCTCCAGCTGCTGCTGCTGCTGCGGCAGCTGCTGCTCCAGATCCTCCAGCACCGGAGCCTCCTTGACCGTATCCGCCAGCACCGCCCGCGCCTCCAGCTGCTGCTGCTGCTGCGGCAGCCGATGCTGCAGATCCTCCGGTGCCATAGCCTCCTTGACCGTATCCGCCAGCACCGCCCGCGCCTCCAGCTGCGGCAGCCGATGCTGCTGCTGCTGCTGCGGCAGCCGATGCTGCAGATCCTCCGGCGCCATAGCCTTCTTGACCGTATCCGCCAGCACCGCCCGCGCCTCCAGCTGCGGCAGCTGCTGCTCCAGATCCTCCAGCACCATAGCCTCCTCGACCGTATCCGTCAGCACCTCCCGCACCTCCAGCGGCTGCTGCTGCTGCGGCAGCTGCTGCTGCAGATGCTCCATCACCATAGCCTCCTTGACCATATCCGCCAGCACCTCCCGCGCCTCCAGCTGCTGCTGCTGCTGCGGCAGCTGCTGCTCCAGATCCTCCAGCACCGGAGCCTCCTTGACCGTATCCGCCAGCATCGCCCGCGCCTCCAGCTGCTGCTGCTGCTGCGGCAGCCGATGCTGCAGATCCTCCGGCGCCATAGCCTCCTTGACCGTATCCGCCAGCACCGCCCGCGCCTCCAGCTGCGGCAGCCGATGCTGCTGCTGCTGCTGCGGCAGCCGATGCTGCAGATCCTCCGGCGCCATAGCCTCCTTGACCGTATCCGCCAGCACCGCCCGCGCCTCCAGCTGCGGCAGCTGCTGCTCCAGATCCTCCAGCACCATAGCCTCCTCGACCGTATCCGTCAGCACCTCCCGCACCTCCAGCGGCTGCTGCTGCTGCGGCAGCTGCTGCTGCAGATGCTCCATCACCATAGCCTCCTTGACCATATCCGCCAGCACCTCCCGCGCCTCCAGCTGCTGCTGCTGCTGCGGCAGCTGCTGCTCCAGATCCTCCAGCACCATAGCCTCCTCGACCGTATCCGCCAGCACCTCCCACGCCTCCAGCGGCTGCCGCTGCTGCGGCAGCTGCAGCTTCTGCTTCGGCTACTGCCTCTTGGGCTTGAGCTGAGCTTGCTCCAAATCTTTTAATAATTGCTGAGGCTCTTGCTGCCGCTGCTGCTGCTGCTGCTGCTGCTGCAGATGCTCCATCACCATAGCCTCCTTGACCATATCCGCCAGCACCTCCCGCGCCTCCAGCTGCTGCTGATGCTGCGGCAGCTGCTGCTCCAGATCCTCCAGCACCGGAGCCTCCTTGACCGTATCCGCCAGCACCGCCCGCGCCTCCAGCTGCTGCTGCTGCTGCGGCAGCCAATGCTGCAGATCCTCCGGCGCCATAGCCTCCTAGACCTCCATAGTCTTCCCAACTTATGGAGCCTCCTTGACCGTATCCGCCAGCACCTCCCGCGCCTCCAGCTGCTGCTGCTGCCGCTGCTGCTGCTGCTCCAGATCCTCCAGCACCGGAGCCTCCTTGACCGTATCCGCCAGCACCGCCCGCGCCTCCAGCTGCTGCAGATCCTCCGGCGCCATAGCCTCCTAGACCTCCATAGTCTTCCCAACTTATGGAGCCTCCTTGACCGTATCCGCCAGCACCTCCCGCGCCTCCAGCTGCTGCTGCTGCTGCGGCAGCTGCTGCTGCTGCTGCGGCAGCTGCTGCTCCAGATACTCCAGCACCATAGCCTCCTCGACCGTATCCGTCAGCACCTCCCGCACCTCCAGCGGCTGCTGCTGCTGCAGATGCTCCATCACCATAGCGTCCTTGACCATATCCGCCAGCACCTCCCGCGCCTCCAGCTGCTGCTGCTGCTGCGGCAGCTGCTGCTCCAGATCCTCCAGCACCGGAGCCTCCTTGACCGTATCCGCCAGCTCCGCCCGCGCCTCCAGCTGCGGCAGCCGATGCTGCAGATCCTCCGGCGCCATAGCCTCCTAGACCTCCATAGTCTTCCCAACTTATGGAGCCTCCTTGACCGTATCCGCCAGCACCTCCCGCGCCTCCAGCTGCTGCTGCTGCTGCGGCAGCTGCTGCTGCTGCTGCGGCAGCTGCTGCTCCAGATCCTCCAGCACCATAGCCTCCTCGACCGTATCCGCCAGCACCTCCCGCGCCTCCAGCGGCTGCCGCTGCTGCGGCAGCTGCAGCTTCTGCTTCGGCTACTGCCTCTTGGGCTTGAGCTGAGCTTGCTCCTAACCTTTTAATAATTGCTGAGGCTCTTGCTGCCGCTGCTGCTGCTGCTGCTGCTGCTGCAGATGCTCCATCACCATAGCCTCCTTGACCATATCCGCCAGCACCTCCCGCGCCTCCAGCTGCTGCTGCTGCTGCGGCAGCTGCTGCTCCAGATCCTCCAGCACCGGAGCCTCCTTGACCGTATCCGCCAGCACCGCCCGCGCCTCCAGCTGCTGCAGATCCTCCGGCGCCATAGCCTCCTAGACCTCCATAGTCTTCCCAACTTATGGAGCCTCCTTGACCGTATCCGCCAGCACCTCCCGCGCCTCCAGCTGCTGCTGCTGCTGCGGCAGCTGCTGCTGCTGCTGCGGCAGCTGCTGCTCCAGATCCTCCAGCACCATAGCCTCCTCGACCGTATCCGTCAGCACCTCCCGCACCTCCAGCGGCTGCTGCTGCTGCGGCAGCTGCTGCTGCAGATGCTCCATCACCATAGCCTCCTTGACCATATCCGCCAGCACCTCCCGCGCCTCCAGCTGCTGCTGCTGCTGCGGCAGCTGCTGCTCCAGATCCTCCAGCACCGGAGCCTCCTTGACCGTATCCGCCAGCACCGCCCGCGCCTCCAGCTGCTGCTGCTGCTGCGGCAGCCGATGCTGCAGATCCTACGGCGCCATAGCCTCCTAGACCTCCATAGTCTTCCCAACTTATGGAGCCTCCTTGACCGTATCCGCCAGCACCTCCCGCGCCTCCAGCGGCTGCCGCTGCTGCGGCAGCTGCAGCTTCTGCTTCGGCTACTGCCTCTTGGGCTTGAGCTGAGCTTGCTCCAAACCTTTTAATAATTGCTGAGGCTCTTGCTGCCGCTGCTGCTGCTGCTGCTGCTGCTGCAGATGCTCCATCACCATAGCCTCCTTGACCATATCCGCCAGCACCTCCCGCGCCTCCAGCTGCTGCTGCTGCTGCGGCAGCTGCTGCTCCAGATCCTCCAGCACCGGAGCCTCCTTGACCGTATCCGCCAGCACCGCCCGCGCCTCCAGCTGCGGCAGCCGATGCTGCAGATCCTCCGGCGCCATAGCCTCCTAGACCTCCATAGTCTTTCCAACTTATGGAGCCTCCTTGACTGTATCCGCCAGCACCTCCTGCGCCTCCAGCTGCAGCTGCTGCTGCGGCAGCTGCTGCTGCTGCTGCGGCAGCTGCTGCTCCAGATCCTCCAGCACCATAGCCTCCTCGACCGTATCCGTCAGCACCTCCCGCACCTCCAGCGGCTGCTGCTGCTGCGGCAGCTGCTGCTGCAGATGCTCCATCACCATAGCCTCCTTGACCATATCCGCCAGCACCTCCCGCGCCTCCAGCTGCTGCTGCTGCTGCGGCAGCTGCTGCTCCAGATCCTCCAGCACCGGAGCCTCCTTGACCGTATCCGCCAGCACCGCCCGCGCCTCCAGCTGCGGCAGCCGATGCTGCAGATCCTCCGGCGCCATAGCCTCCTAGACCTCCATAGTCTTCCCAACTTATGGAGCCTCCTTGACCGTATCCGCCAGCACCTCCCGCGCCTCCAGCTGCTGCTGCTGCTGCGGCAGCTGCTGCTGCTGCTGCGGCAGCTGCTGCTCCAGATCCTCCAGCACCATAGCCTCCTCGACCGTATCCGCCAGCACCTCCCGCGCCTCCAGCGGCTGCCGCTGCTGCGGCAGCTGCAGCTTCTGCTTCGGCTACTGCCTCTTGGGCTTGAGCTGAGCTTGCTCCTAACCTTTTAATAATTGCTGAGGCTCTTGCTGCCGCTGCTGCTGCTGCTGCTGCTGCTGCAGATGCTCCATCACCATAGCCTCCTTGACCATATCCGCCAGCACCTCCCGCGCCTCCAGCTGCTGCTGCTGCTGCGGCAGCTGCTGCTC
The DNA here is from genome assembly GCA_914829495.1 of Eilema sororculum. NCBI lineage: Eukaryota > Metazoa > Arthropoda > Insecta > Lepidoptera > Erebidae > Eilema > Eilema sororculum. The sequence continues at coordinate 7,003,139 of OU618553.1, forward strand.
CAGATCCTCCAGCACCGGAGCCTCCTTGACCGTATCCGCCAGCACCGCCCGCGCCTCCAGCTGCTGCAGATCCTCCGGCGCCATAGCCTCCTAGACCTCCATAGTCTTCCCAACTTATGGAGCCTCCTTGACCGTATCCGCCAGCACCTCCCGCGCCTCCAGCTGCTGCTGCTGCTGCGGCAGCTGCTGCTGCTGCTGCGGCAGCTGCTGCTCCAGATCCTCCAGCACCATAGCCTCCTCGACCGTATCCGTCAGCACCTCCCGCACCTCCAGCGGCTGCTGCTGCTGCAGATGCTCCATCACCATAGCGTCCTTGACCATATCCGCCAGCACCTCCCGCGCCTCCAGCTGCTGCTGCTGCTGCGGCAGCTGCTGCTCCAGATCCTCCAGCACCGGAGCCTCCTTGACCGTATCCGCCAGCACCGCCCGCGCCTCCAGCTGCTGCTGCTGCTGCGGCAGCCGATGCTGCAGATCCTACGGCGCCATAGCCTCCTAGACCTCCATAGTCTTCCCAACTTATGGAGCCTCCTTGACCGTATCCGCCAGCACCTCCCGCGCCTCCAGCTGCTGCTGCTGCTGCGGCAGCTGCTGCTCCAGATCCTCCAGCACCATAGCCTCCTCGACCGTATCCGCCAGCACCTCCCGCGCCTCCAGCGGCTGCCGCTGCTGCGGCAGCTGCAGCTTCTGCTTCGGCTACTGCCTCCTGGGCTTGAGCTGAGCTTGCTCCAAACCTTTCAATAATTGCTGAGGCTCTTGCTGCCGCTGCCGCTGCTGCTGCTGCTGCTGCAGATGCTCCACCACCATAGTCTCCTTGACCGTATCCGCGAGCACCGCCCGCGCCTCCAGCTGCTGCTGCTGCTGCAGCAGCTGCTGTTGTAGATCCTCCAGCACCATAGCCTCCTCGACCATATCCGTCAGCACCTCCCGCGCCTCCAGCAGCTGCTGCTGCTGCGGCAGCTGCTGCTGCAGATCCCCCAGCACCATAGCCTCGTCGACCGTATCCGTCAGCACCTCCGGCGCCTCCAGCGGCTGCTGTTGCTGCGGCAGCCGATGCTGCAGATCCTCCGGCGCCATAGCCTCCTTGACCTCCAGCGGCTGCTGCTGCTGTGGCAGCTGTTGCTGCAGATCCTCCAGCACCATAGGCTCCTTGACCGTATCTGCCTGCACCTCTTGAACCTCCTGCGCCTGCTCCAGCTGCCGATGCTGCTGCTGCACTGTCAGCACCTCCAGCACCATAGCCTCCTGGACCACCGTATCCACCTGCGCCTCCTGCACCTGCTCCAGTGGCCGCTGCACTGCCAGTACCTCCAGCACCATAGCCTCCTTGACCGTATTCGCCTGAACCTGCTAAACCTCCTGCGCTTGCTCCAGCTGCTGCTGCTGATGCTGCTGCACTGCCAGCACCTCCAGCACCATAGCCTCCTGGACCACCATATCCACCTGCGCCTCCTGCTCCTGCTCCAGTTGCCGCTGCACTGCCAGTACCTCCAGCACCATAGCCTCCTTGACCGTATCCGCCTGCACCTGCTGAACCTCCTGCGCTTGCTCCAGCTGCTGCTGCTGATGCTGCTGCACTGCCAGCACTATAGCCTTTTTGACCGTATCCACTAAAACCATATCTCGATCCTGATCCTGTATTTTTAGATATTGATGTCGAAGTAGAAGAAGAAGAGGAAGTAGATGTCACAGCCGAAATTGAACTGCCTGGACCTTGTCTGCCACCTGGACCGTACCCGGGTTCATACCCTCCGGGTACATACTCTCCGGATCCATAACCACCTCTACCGCCACCATAGTTCTGGCCTGATGTGTAGCTGTAACTTTGCGAGTCTACTGTCGATTGTGATGTTGCATCATTATTATCAACCAAGAAGCTCTCCTTTTCAATAATGGACTCAGTTCCGTCGTCATTTACTAAGATTGTGATTGTCTTCACTGAACCGGGCTTGTGTTTTTTGCCGTGGGTGCCGTTCACCTTCACTTCAGTGGTAACAGTTTCCAGTTTTCTTCCAGTGCTATCCGTAGAAAATTGCTCAGAACTTTTAATGGCTGATACTTGAGAGCCAAATCCAAGGGCAGCCATATCTTCTAAAATACCCCTGTTACCTCCACTGCTGCTGCTACTACTGCTACTACTGCTACTGCTATAGCTACTACCACCTCTTCCGCCCCCGTAGTAGTTTGCGGTGACATACTGTACAAAAAAGAGACATAAGTCGCATTACTCTTGTCGAACTGTCATAACTATATGCATACCATGGCGTTAAGTCCACCTGTTACCAAAAAGTTTTAATAAATAAATAATTCAAACTCTGTAGACGCAGCAAGTGTCATTCCAATGCAGTAATGCTGTGTGGGAAATAGCTAAATGCCCTGTTACAAATTGATCGTTTGCGATGCGTTTTGTTAGAAAGGCTTCACCTATAAAAGTTTAGTCTGAAGAGATTAGCCTTAAAACTGGTTGCTGCTGTAAATTTTATTGATCTCGTGAGTTATGTGAATGGGCTGAATGAAGTGAGCAGAATGAAATAAACTTATTATTATCAGTTTGAGCATAAGAACCTATTAGTACCCCGTGCTTCACCCAGGTGGAGATCCTAGGTGAAGCACGGGGCTGCACCCACATGCATACATATGCTCAAGTCTATTTCTTTCTGGAGTAGGCAGAGACGACACCCGCCCTTGCTTCATTGACATACTTTACAATGTGAACACAATTGCTCCATGTACTAAATATCCAAAAAAGTATGTATTCGAATACATAGGGAAAAAGAATCTTCTCGGGCGGGACTCAAACCCGCAGTCTTTCCCTTACAGGGGGAATGCCTGACCAATTCGGCTACCGAGACACGCCCGATATGATTCAAATTTCCCATCGGTTGATATCTGTCGGGCATGTCACCGTCCCGTTGAATCTCTCAGACATATAATTTCTGGTTGTTCTCGTCTAGCCAACGGCGAGTATTTGCATAGACACAACCAAGTAGCCAGGATTGTCCATCAGCAACTTGCTCTTAAATATGAACTTGTAGATTCGGAGGTGCCGTATTACAGGTATGTGCCCGACCCAGTTCTTGACGATGGTCGTGTCTCATTGTACTGGGATCGATCTATCATCACTGACAGGACTATTGTAGCCAATAAGCCTGATGATATAGTGGTGATAGATCGATTAGAGCGCCGCACAATAATTATCGATGGTGACATGATGAGACAGGTTCCACATGATGAGAATCTCGTGAAAGCCGAAAAAGATAAGCAAATAAAATATTTGGACCTGGCTCACGAGGTTGTCGACATGTGGAAAGTGGATTCGGCGATTATTGTTCCGATAGTCGTGTAGGTTCACGGACTGATGGCCAAGAGGCTCGCGTTAGACAGTTGGGTCAAGGGCCTGATGCAGAAGGCGGTACTCCTCGACATGGCACGCGTTGTGAGGAGGTTCCTCTCCATGGAGCCCTAACCACCAGGGGCTTGGTCCCTGTACCCGATTACAGTGGGGTACTATTTTTTATATTAATAAATATATGTTTTTTATATGTATTAAAAAATATAATTTATAAGTTTTTTAAATGAATGAAGAGGTGAATAATAATATAATATGAAATGTATAAAATTTTAATTTTATTTATTTAATTATATATAAAGCTGAAATATTTTTAAATAGAATTATATTTTTTAGTATATTTTTTATTCTTTTTTTAATTGTATTTCTGTTTATTATGTACGTCTTTACCCACACAAACACACTCCCACACAAACGCACCACAAGTGTAATCTTTGCTCATATATTTTTACAAACCTTGTGTAAAGGGTACTGCTTATCCTTAACACAGGCTATCTGTAGCCTTTCTAGGAAAGCAGCTGGTCTCCCATTGTATCGCAGTTCTGAATATTACTAAACTTATGTACTAGATTGTAATAAAAATATATTTTATAATAATTAATACCTCCTTAGGGAACTCTAGACAATATCGGGAGGCATGAAATTTTACAGAGAAATTGCGAATTATAAAATGGTCAGTAATTCTATGTTAGAAATCGTTTTTATATGTTGTGCAATATTTATATATACAATACAAATATAATATATAGAACATTTATTTTATGATTCGATTTTCAAAGCTATGAAAGCTTACTCACCTGCAAAGCGCAGCACAGGATCACGAAGGTTATTCCCCTCATGTTGGTGAGAGGTAACACCGGACTGATATCGACTGAACGATTTTTGGTGTATTTATACTGCAAATCTCACTGAAAATTGACGTACAGACGTGTACGAAACAAAAGAATTTAAACAAATATTGATAAATATACAAAGAAAGCACATCTTTAGAAAATTATAACAATATATCAGTTACCTCGAGATTTTGAACAATATCAAATAATTACAAGTTGATTGAGCTATTGTGAACGGAACTATTGTAGTTTTCCATTTTGTTTGCGTAGTATGAATATAACGAAAATATGAACTGTTACGGAATGGGGTAAGTTGACTCATATCAAATTTTATCAAATTAAAGATGATTTAATTTAGAAATAGTTTACCATCAATTCATAAAATTAGACGATGACTGTAGAAATTTAATTTCAAAATACATGTTTCAATCTATTAGTTGAAAACATAGAAAACGGTACAGCCATGAAAATGACGAATTCAAATTCAAATTAAATTTATTTGCACGAATATGGTGGATACAAAGGTGTTATATTATTATAAAGTTCATCACATTCTGCCATTATGATGGCATGCAAAATACAAAGTACATACTTTGTAAATTTACAGTTCCATTATTATTATAACATATTTATTTATTTAATTAATTAATTATCCATTTTAATTCATGCAATTGGTCAATATCAAGGGAAACAAATGTCAAGAATTAGTAATATATTAGTGTCTCTTTGTTATACTTATATTCAATTTAATGTTGTCATTTAGGTAGTTAGTTAAATTATAGTAGCATTTATTAATTAAGATGTATTCTAAATGTCTCTTAAAGTTATACACTTTCATTTCCTTTAGTTCCTTTGGCAGTTTGTTATATATAATTGGAGCCATGTGGAATACACTTTTATGCATTAAAGCAGATATTTACATTTATTTGCAGAAATACACTTTTATGCATTTAGAATGCTGCATGCAGAGACGATGGACGTCTCGTTGCCTTCTATTATTTGCTACTGATGCTAATTCATACAATTGCGGATTATTTTTCACAAATACAGCAACTTCATAAATATAGAGACATGGTAAACTTAAGATTTTATGCTTAACAAAGAATAGTTGAAAGCTGTCTGTAATTTTTAACCCAAACATAGTCCTCACACATCGTTTTTGAGCTTTGAATATTGCATCTTTATTTGTAGAATTTCCCCAGAAAATTAATCCATACCGTAGCAAAGATTCAACTAGGCCATGGTATGCAGTCAATATGGTGTTAATATTGGTAAATTGTACAAGTTGGCGAAGTGCATAAACTGAACTATTTTTTTTATATAACTGTTAAATATGCGGCTTCCACGTGAGGCTTTTGTCGATAGTTAGGCCCAGAAACTTAGTAATTTGAACCTCACTGACCAGCTGATTCCTATAGTTTGCCTTTATCACAGATGTCTTAACTGCTGTAAAATTAAGGCCCATTTAGACAGGACAGTTACTCGCTAGCAAGATACGATTATCAAAAGGATAACAATTGTTGCTTCGTCTAATAATACGCAATAATATTTGTCGCTTTCTTGTCCACGCTAGCGAGAAGTGCCTCGCAAATGAATATTGATAGTATCCGGGTAAACAGAATTTTAGAGCGCAAATAATTACTTGCGAATCTCGTATGAATCGTGGTCAAGAATTTAGTGTCTGCTTGTGTGTATACACGACGGTTATTGCTGGTGATAATAGCGCACTGTTACGGGAAACTTTTCAGTTCACTTTAAAAAAATAAAAGATTTAATTAATTTCACTGGTTTATTACGTTGGTAATTAAATACACAAAAGAAAATAATTATTGAGAACTGGTAGATGTAGGAAATAGAAGAGTTCGCGGTCAGGGTAGAGACGAGGCTGAGGCTCAAGTCCAGAGGATCTTAGGACTGAGCAAAAGTGCTGACTTGAACAGTAGGACGGGGCGAGTGCTGACATAGCCCTTTCGCTAACATTAGTGATTCATAACAGCCCCCCGATTAAGAGGAAACTATACCTGTTAAAGGGAAGTTTACGGTAAAAGAATTAGGGAAGTCGAGAAAAGAAGAATAGAAATAATTGGAATGATCTAAGATCTAAGAGAAGGAGCAGGGATAAAATCGGGAATTTCAATTTCTTCATCTTCAGAATCAGGGTTTTGATTTCTAGCAGTTCTTAAAAAGAGGAAATTCCTATAAATACTAGTTCTCTTACAAAGTTTGAATATAAAATGACTTGCAACTAGACATAGAATTAAATCATTAAACATACAAACAAAACAAACAAAATTTTTGGGTTTATCAATTATTTCTCTATAAGTTCTTTAAGTAACTTTGGATTTTCAAATGCAATAGTATCTAAATCAATATTTTTTAAGTTTACAGATGGGAGATTTGGTGCAATATTCGTATATTTTAATTCGTTACAACATACATCATTTATAATGTTTTTTTTTATATATAGGATACATCAATTTGACTTCACCTCGCCTGATGTTAAGCAAAGGCAAAGTCTCGGAAAGAGGGTCACCATCGGAAACATGTACCATGTTAACAGTGGTGGCACTCAGCTTGACGGCCTCATTAGATGACTTTTCACGCTTAAAGGACCTGGGACTGTAGGAAGAAGGAAACACGTGAGCTGGCAGGGAGTTCCAGGTCTTAATGGTGCAGCATAGGAATGAGTCACTGAAACGCTTGGTTCTAGCTAGTATACACTGCACCGTATATGGATGGCATCTTAGCCCTGCACGTGTCGTCCTGTGTAGGAAAGGAGAGGGTGGGATTCACTGGAAGAGCTAGTCAGAACATTCACCATGGTAGAGACGGTAGAATACTGCCAAAGACGCAACATCTCTACGCATCTGCAAAGGCTCGAGGGTGTTCGTGACCTCAGGATTCCCAATAATGCGGACTGCACGTCGCTGCAACCTGTCGAGAGCATCTAGTAAGTACTTTGCGGAGCCGTCCCAGAGATGTGAGCAGTATTCCACGCAGGAACAAATTTGGGTCTTGTATAGAAGACACCGCTGCTCCGGCGTGAAAAAACGTCTCACTCTGTTCAGGACTCCGATTTGATATACATAGGTCTTAAAACCACGTTTACATTGTTCTTAGATATTAATCTTGTATCTCTACTATATGCAAGGCATCCTTGAGGTAAGTCCATTATTCCAGTACCGTTATATTTATTTCAGTAATTGATGAATTACATTCTATACTTAATTTAGTTTTTTCAGACATGACAAATAACCATCTGTTATTTTGTAAGGGTTGCCAAATATTTACATTACCAGTAAAGAATTTAGTTGAGCAGATATCGGGAATTGATGTGAGTATTTTACTAATGATCTACGACTCACAAGAAGCAGTGGCGAGAGAAGAATAGGAAATAGAAGTATCGCAAAGGTAATGGCCGTCTTTTATTAGTTTGCAACCATTTAAGTTATCTAGTTTGCAGTACGTGGACTTATCTTTACTTATTCCTAAGTATTTAGAAGAAGGTATGATAGTAGTATAAGAGACTGGATCCTTAGGGTCGTTAGGCGCCGGTCAAGGTAAGTTATGATATAAGAGAAAATTAGTTGGATTCACTAAAGGTATTTCGAGTACGAATATTGTTTTATTCTCCCTTAAATCGCATGAAACAGAGGATATATTAATAATGTTTTGAATATTAATCAGGTTTAAAAGAACGGGCAGTCGGAGGACTGGGAATATGAATTTGTAATTTTTATTTAGTTCATCTTAAAGTTCCTTATGTGTTAGAATTGTGGGGTATAGAATATTAGATTTGCTGAATAGTATCGCATTAACAAGGTCTTCTTCTTTAAAGGATAATATTAAGAGACTATTCTCGATCATTGAGGTTAGTTCTACTATGCGGGATCTGATATTTAATTCGTTGGTCAAATACGTTAAATTTCGAACATCTACGTACAAGGCGTCAATGGCAACATTCAATTCATGTTCGTTGGATTTCATGGTTTGGATGATTTCATTAAATGTGGAAAGGGTACATGAAATTATGAGAATATTTTGTTCTACAAGGGATGCTAATTTCTTCTGATCGGACTGAACTTCTTGAATCGCTTTATCGTATCGCGAAGTATCATCTTCATCCATGGTTCTGAATAATTTTTTGGATAGAGTACCGACGATGCCTAAAAGGGCTCCTCTTTTGACTTTAGAATTAGGACCTTTTCTAAGTGGCCAGGGGATTTCAGTAAAAACGTTGAGAATTCGTGCTGGCAGGTAATTAAAATTTCAAAGAATAAACCGTTGCCGTGGAGACAGACAGCGAAAAGAAACAAAATTTACAAAATTAAAATGTCAAAACGATAGCAATTTGGAAAACATTGATAAAGAGATAAAAACATAAAAGGAGAATGAAATGATTACATACAATCTTGGGCCTAGTTGTAAGAAGATGAAAGTGGTGTCAATTAATAGCTTATAAATATATAAGCTATTAATTGACACCAATCAACCTTTCACTGAAAATTCTGCGGATTTTGTCAATATGAGAACAGAGATATAAGAGATTATGTAAAAGTGAGGTTATGTTACAATCTTTAACTAACAGCTGATTCCTGAAGTGCAAAATGTGTTCTTTTGCACTAATAGTTATTATAATTATTTACTAGAAAATGTTTGAAAAGTCATATGAATGAACGTCAATGACTTCAAGCGATAGGTAGGTATAGGTAAGGAGATAGGGAAAGGATGTCTAAAATAAAATAAAAAATCATTTAATATAGTGTTTTATTCGCCTTCTATTAAACACATTTTACATTTTAAACCTGCCAGGATGGTAGCTGGTTAGAGGAGGTTATTTTTACTTACATACTGAGGTGCAAGCCATTGCCGAATCACTGACAGAATTGTTTCATCGTGTAAGGGCCGTCGGCCCAGTGTATTGCAGTGACCAGTAGATATACCACAATTCACACAGCAATCAATAGTTTCAATAATATCCAATCCACAAGCCGGCGGTAAAATACAAGATAACAATTCCAAGTCAAACGTGTGAGATCTTCGGTGTCCAAGGTGAAAGCAAGAGTCGTACAAGGTAGCCAGGTAGGTTTTTTTTTTTTTTTTTTTTATCGTGCGAAAAATCCCCACGGATACCACCCCCACGGAGCCGGTGGAGGCGGTTATGTCGGACTCGAACCGACTAAAACGCACGCCGTCTTGGGTCCTTGGTTGCCGGAGGTGAGATTGCCAAAAGCATATCTCTCGCACCCCGGCAGACCCAGGACCATCTCTATCGAGATGGCCCCCTTCGGGTTGTGGGGACCACAGTGTCCCCATCTAGCCCCGGTTACGGGGAGGCGCATTTTGCGCCGCCGCCGCGGCCTGCTTCTGCTAGGGTGACAGGCGGCTCCACCGGTCACCCCCAGGCCAGCGCTCATGGAGGACGGAGGTCGTTCTGCGACCTCCGACGTCCGGTTCGTCTTCGCTCTGCGCGGGCTTCCCGGGCCCGGAGTCTGGTCCGGACCCGACCGGCCGCCTCCTTCTCGAGCATTACTTGCTCGCAGAAGGAGACAGCCGCACCCCAAGCGTTCGCGCATCGTACCATCGCTGTGAGCAACGTGGCGAGTGTGAGGACTCCCACCCCCAGAGCCGCCACTAGGACCCGCCTCGGCGTGTCCCACGCCGGGCACTCGGTCAGCGTGTGCAGCTCCGTGTCCTCGCTCGCATCACAGTGATGGCACTCGGACGTTGGCTCCTTCCGGATCCGACACAGGTAACTCCCGAAACACCCGTGTCCGGTGATCACCTGCGTCAGCCGGTACGAGAGGCTGCCGTGTGGCCTCTCTAGCCACTCCTCCATGATGGGTCTTACCGCCGCTATTACGGCGTGCCCTGCGCTTGGTCGCCCAAGTCGTAGCTCCCATTCCGCTACCATGTCCCTGTGGAGCTGAGACCTCACGGCCCGAATTTCATCAGGCTCGGGTTCCCGTCCCTGCTCCCGCGCCTCCTTTCGATACCGATATAGCATCGAAAGGGCTCTCGCATCCAGGTTCCACGGTAGGGATCCGGCAAGGAGACTCGCCGCCTCCAGAGATATCGTGCGGTACCCCCTAATGGCCCTGCTGGCCTTTGCACGCTGCGGCCCACGCAGCAGACGCGCATTGTGGACCGTCAGGGTGTCCGCCCATATTGGGCACCCATATAGGGCCATAGACCGCACGACTCCCGCGTAGAGTCTCCTGCAGGAGTCATCCGGCCCCCTCATGTTGGGCAGCAGCCGCCCCAAGGCGGCAGCTGTGTCCTTCAATTTAGGGGCCAGTCTTCGGAGATGCTCCCCGAAGTTCCACCGGCCGTCGAGAACGAGTCCCAGATATTTCATCTGGGGCTTGATGGCGATGGAAATGTCTCCCACTATGAGGCTGGAATCCTCTGGTGGGACGCGCCGAGGCCCATGAAAGAACATGGCCTCGGTTTTATGCAGAGCCACCTCGAGACCCAGCCGCCGGATCCGCCCCACGACTTGGGCAACCGCGGTCGTGGCCTTCAGGGTCGCTTTGCGGTATGTAGACCCGCACGCCGTCACCAGCGTGTCGTCCGCATAACACGTGACGGCGGCACCGTCCGCGAGCTCACCGCGAAGCACCCAGTCGTAACCGATGTTCCACAGTAGCGGTCCCAGGACCGATCCCTGCGGAACACCGCACGACATCTCTCGCCGACCGAGCCCGGTCACACTTGGGTAGACGACTGCTCTCTCCGATAAATACGCCCCGACTATGCGGCGAAGGTAGAGAGGCACTTCGTGATACACGAGCGCCTCCCTAATGCAGCTCCAGGGCAGGGTGTTAAACGCGTTGGCGATGTCCAGTGACACCGCCAACACCACCTCGCCCCGAGTGACGGCGTCCTTCGCCAGAGTCCTCACGCGCATGATGGCATCCACGATGGAGCGCCTCCGGCGGAAGCCATACTGGCCATCCGCCAGGTCAGGCCCCACCCTGGATAGGTGCTCGACGAGGCGCTTTGCAATGACTCTTTCAAAGAGCTTGCACACCTCGTCAAGCAACACTATGGGCCTGTAGGCGGACGGTGAGTCCGCCGGGCGCCCCGCCTTTGGTAGCCAGGTAGGTCAGAATCAGAATCCTAAAGTACAAAGCAGTTGTCGTAAAAAATTACGACTAATCGGGAAAGCACTCAAAACGCATCGGAAAACACGAAACGAGTGAGCAAACAAAAACCTGATCTGATTAACTTCCTGGTAACTGAATGCGAATTTGACTAGACTAAATCCTTAACTAATATTATATATGATATTTTCTGAAGTTTACGCGAATGTCACTCATTGAAATAAAACCACTTTTTACGGATTCTATCGCGATATATTTGTTATTATTACTTTTAAACCCGACGTTTCGGCTGCTTTGCAGCAGCCATTTTCGCGGTGTGACTCACGATGGTAGTTGTCACATAGTTTGAAGTATAAGTTATCTCAAAATACCCGAATCATGGTGAATTATTGGTGTTCGTATTTACGCAGAATGAGCTCACTGTGTTGTTAAGTCTTGCTGGATTTTGCTGCTTACTGGGTTTGATTAAGTGGTGGAGGATCTGTGACAAGAAACACCTGAACGCTGAGCTTCAACATGTCAAGCAAGTACTGCAAGACAACAAGCTCAAACCACCGCGCCTGAGTCACAGATCCCGAGAAAAACCAGCCACGGTCGAACGCCAGCCTGCTGTACTACCGTATGTACGAGGGGTCACTGACAAGATTGGCTACATCTTGAAGCGAGCTTCAATCAACACATACTACAAGCCGCCAACGAAGATAAGTCAATTTTTACCATCTGTCAAGTGCCAACTACCTCTACAAGATGCAGGGGTCTACAAAATAGACTGTGACTGTGGGCTCTCATATATTGGTCAAACCAAGCGAAGCATTGGCACTCGGGTCAAAGAACACATAGCTGACATAAAACACCAACGCTCAACAAAGTCAGCTGTATGTGAACACGCGCAAAAAGGCACCAACCATTACCTAAGGTTTGATAAACCACAGATACTCGCCAAAGAACACAGATATATTCCTAGAATAATCCGCGAGGCTATTGAAATTAAAAAACACCCAAATTTTAATAGAGAGGATGGATGGACCGTACCACCAGCTTGGGACCCAGTCATCCACTTAATCAAACCCAGTAAGCAGCAAAATCCAGCAAGACTTAACAACACAGTGAGCTCATTCTGCGTAAATACGAACACCAATAATTCACCATGATTCGGGTATTTTGAGATAACTTATACTTCAAACTATGTGACAACTACCATCGTGAGTCACACCGCGAAAATGGCTGCTGCAAAGCAGCCGAAACGTCGGGTTTAAAAGTAATAATAACAAATATATCGCGATAGAATCCGTAAAAAGTGGTTTTATTTCAATAATATTATATATTTTTTTCAAAATTTAAAACGCATTTTTCTATGCAAATTGCAATTAAATATTAAATTTGCAAATTGTTAGAAGACAGCCACTGTACAGTATTGTTTATTGCTTCGTTCATTTCTAGTTCATAAGTATTTACATTTTCACATTTTACAAGAAGAGTTGTGTCATCAGCGAATTATATTGTGCTATGTCGAGTAACATTTGGGAGATCATTGATGTACATTAGAAAGAGAAACGATCCTAGCACACAGCACACTACCCTGTGACACACCAAAATTATTTTGCCAGTAGTTACTTCTGTAAATTTTTTTTCATTCCCCTGCACTCTAGAAATCTCCACTCATTGTTGCCTACCGCTTAAGTAAGCTCTCAACCAGTTGTTGGCATTACCTCTGATCCCATACTTTACAACTTATATAAGAGCAATTTGTGATCTACAAAGTCGAATGCTTTACTCATATCTAGGAAAATTGCCGCTACTGGTAAACCGTCGTCAATAGTCTGTGTAATCGTTTTTACCAGGTTAAAACATGCGAGTGAGGTGCTACTATTATTTCGGAAACCAAACTGTTCATCTGTTAATATAGCATGGGATGTCGTAAACTGTTAGAAACTGGGACGAATATCATCCGCTATTTCTGTTATCGTATCGTACAACGGTTCATGAAAGCACTTGCTTAACACCGGCCTATGCAAATTTTGGCAGAGAGCTTCGACTACCGGCGGAACTACGCCTACGCCTACGCCTTAGCCCGTAGATAGCATGCGATATGCGAGCCGGTTGTGCACAGAACCTCGTTCGCGGTTCGCCAGTGTTACGTCCTGAGTCCAAGACTTTACAATAGAGCTAGTAGAAGTATAAGCTTGTACACTAAATCTAGATACGAATGCAAAAAATGCTTACAAATTGGTTGCAAAATCAAAATTATGATGAAACGGAGTATTTACTTGGGGTTCTATGTTAAATGTAATCTATAAAATAGCTAGGTATAATAAATTCTTAATGTAGTTTGCTTTTGTTTAAATAATTAGTCGTAGTAAAATGTAATAAATTAATTAATTTTACTCATTTTACTTTAGTTTACTGGTTGCGTGGGTTTCCTGGTGACCTATAAATACAGATACAAATTGTTGAATCTAGTTTAAGCACCAGTCTCTCAATTACAGTGTTTTTGAATAGCCATTATGATACACCAAGAAAATGATAATATTATTGTTTTATTTAATAAGTATTTGTATTTAATTGTTTGAGAGAAAGAAATATTTTTATTTTTTTAACTCCTCACCGGATGCCCTCCTGACTCACCTAGCTGTATAACAGATTATGCGGATGCATTAAGTAAACGAATGGATAAAGATCACAGATACATGAGAGAAGCCAATTTACAGGCCAGCGAACGAATGAAAACACGATATGACAGAAGTTCAAATTTAAGATGTTTTGAGGAAGGATCGCCAGTGTGGCTTCATAACCCAGTACGGAAGCAAGGATTACCTCCGAAACTGCAGCCAAGTTGGCAAGGACCGTAAAAAATGATAACAAAAATTAATGACGTCACTTACAGAATTCAAAAATCGCCGAGAAGTTCCACTAAAGTTGTTCACATCGATATATTTTTATTGCATTGACCTGAAGCCAAGAGCCTGAAGCTTTTTTTTTACATCTGTACGAAGTTGCAGACTAGACTATAGGATAAAGATTTCAGATTGATCCGTCCACACATTGCTGAGAAAAATGCCTTGAATTCTTTTAAGGCTCCGTTTCTTTCTTTTGAGGCCATTCAATGCTTTTGTAACTATAGTTCACTCCAATTTCCCTAGATGGCGCTCTTACGAGGTATCAGTCACAAGCAGTAAGTTGCAATATAAAAAAATATAAACATCCAAATTGAGAATCTCCTCTTTTTTATCCAGTTTATACTATAGTTTAAGTTTAAGTTTATGATAAGTTATTAATGTCTGAGATGATTATACCATGTCCTTTTGATGGTTGCCTGTAAGACATCGCTAGTAGCGATAAGGCAGCCATTTGTAAAAAAAATTATCGTTGCCCGTAAATGTACTAAAATTTATTATGTACTTCTTATCTTTTTTGAAAATGTTGGCGGTGCAGAGCTTAATAAATCAGTATTTATTATAATTATATAATTATTCACAGCCTATGCTATCCTACTTCGTACTATTATTATAAACTAGTTGTTACTCGCGGCTTCACTCGCGTTTAATTTTGAACCCGCTCACGCCATTAAGAGATGACTCCCGTGACAAAAATAAGGCTTGGAAACATCTTCACAAACTGTGCCATTTATAATATTAATAGGAAGTAGGATAGCATTAGAATTTGCAATGAGCATGAATTGAACGTATGCCCCCTGTGTCGCAGTCGAAGGCACAACCGCTATACCACAGAGCAGAAGCCATAGAAGTTATTACCAAATCTTATTCTTCTACATCGCACAGACAGTGTCAGAACCATTATCTTCTTCTTCATCTTAGCGTTAATCTCAGTTGCATCCGTAGCTTTCAGCGCTTTACCAGTCTAACTGCGGATTTGTCTAAACTTCGATATTTTCTGTGAAGCGATTGCCATCTGACCTCCACAACCCAAAGGCGATATCGAAGCATTGCCGTTAGACCAGTTGTTGGACTTTTGAGGGCCCAACTACCCGTAACGACTGCCGTATGGTAACGATGTCCGACGATTTAATGTACTTTCTGGAGCACAACCAGACCAATACAAATAGCCACATTCATGCGTACAAATATTTGCACTGAGCGGGGTTCGAACGCGCCTCCTGCGTAGCGGCCGCGTGCACTACTTACGCTTTACGCTTGACTACCAAATACCCAAATCTCAATATCTACTGATAATATTCATACCAAACTGTTAAATTGATTTAAATTATACTTTTTTTTTCCGTACGGAAATCCCCTCCGATATCCCCCCTTCCGGAGCCGGAAGGGGAGGTTATGTCGGACTCGAACCGACTAAAACCGCACGCCGACTGTGGGTCGTGGTGCTAAGCCGGAGGTGAGGTTGTCATCGACATATCCCTCGCACCCCGGCTGACCCAGGGCCATCCCTTACGGTTTGGCCCTCGTCGGGAGGAGGGACAACGGTATCCCCGACTCGCCCCCGAAATGGGGGATTTAAATTATACTAAGGTGTGTACCAAATATCAGAACAATCAGTCGACAGGAAATGGCAAACCAATGACAACTTCACTACTCAAGATCGATCTGCGGGACTAAAAATTCATTATTTTATTGAAGTAATTTTTAACCCCCGACGCAAAAACGACGGGGTGTTATAAGTTTGACGTGTGTGTGTGTGTGTATGTGTGTCTGTCTGTGGCATCGTAGCACCCAAACGGATGAACCGATTTGGATGTAGTTTTTTTGTTTGAAAGGTATATTAGTCGGGAGTGTTCTTAGCTATGTTTGAAAAAAATCGGTCGAAGATGGCCGCCGCCACAACATGTCGGAAATACATATTTCTTCATAACTCCCTCAATATGGGTATCAAATGAAAGAGCTTGACTAGTAGATCACTTTAAAAAGTTTAAAATAAAAATTAAATTTGAAATTTAAAAACCCCCGTCACAAAAAACACCTCCAAAAAGTTGAAAATAAATGGAAAGGAGAGGGACCTTGAATTGTTCCGATAGTATAACGGAGTGCTTAACCAATTAGGGTCCCCCGACATGGCAACCGTTAAAGTTAAAAGGCAAACTCCATTTATTTTCAACTTTTTGGAGGTGTTTTTTGTGACGGGGATTTTTTAAATTTTTAATTTAATGATATAAGTAGTTTATGAATTGGTTTGCATTTTTAGACCCACCCACGGTTTATTTCTATAGACTCCTGTCCATCCGAAGGTTGCCTGGAAGAGGGAAGGGATTACACGCTGTATGACACAAACGCGATTCGTCGTATACGCAGTTCGACACCAACGTTTTGATTTACTCAGTTTGTCACATACGCGATTTGTCATGAACGCGATTTGTCATCAACGCAGTAAGTCTTATACGGCTTTGAGATGGTTGTATACAATAAGGCCGCCCATTGTACAGTATTTTATGTATTACTTCTTTTCTATGAATTTGTGTATTTTGGTGTACAATAAATAATATTTTACTTTTACTTTACTTTAAAACCACTTTATTGGAATCGTATTAGGATAACATTTCGTCTTTTAAACGATATTTACATATCGCTGGTTAAATGCCAAAGGGCCACAACGCAAAAAAATCTGAAACCTATTTTTTTTCAAAAATGGCATCCAAATTATTATAACTTTTAAATTTGAAAAAGACACCCGTGATTTTAGCGTCAGAAATGGCCAGATCAGACAAGCGCCTTTTTTGCATTCCGCGACTTTGGTGACTAACTTCAGGACGAAACAGCCACATTTTGAGTTAAGCCCTCGTAATCGACGTAAGTGCACGTTATTTATAAGACAAAGGGCCATATTGCGGAATATGTCTTAGTTTTAATTAAATTTTATAGACTGAAGTGCCATATTTTGAATTGTGGCCATGTGGAATATAAATATCAAGTGAGTACATCATTATTTTATAAACCAAAGGGCCATATTATAAAATGTGTCCGCTTTGCATTTTAATACCATGAGCTTATTATTTATTTTTTAAGATGAAAGTGCAGAGCCAGAGTTTTGTATATAAGAAAAAAGTAAATACATTACTATTTCTTTACGCAAATTGGACATGTTTCTTTTGTGGCTCTATTCTTGTGTGTAGTGGTTCCCTTGTATGTTTTTTTTACAGTTAGTAAATTTACCTACCTAAACAATTAGGTATAGCTTGTCTAAGCCCAAATGACTCGCCCAACCACTTATCTCAGGCATACAAACAAATTATACCTATTGACGATAAAATTCCTGAAACAATGGAAGTTTTTACTATTTTTACACTGAATATGATGTGAACGTTATACCAGTTTAGACAAGCTATAGGTACTCGTACCAATAATATCTGTGCTGCCTGACTCGTAGACTGTTTACTGCTGCCGTGGATGATGAAACCATTAGGAGTGGACAGTAGGGTCTGTGTTTGTATACGTATATCATTGCTTTTTCTTTATTTGTAGAATTAATACACGAGCACAAAAAAATGGAGGTGGTAATAGCAGAAAATGAAGGTCTTCAAACTACCTCAACACAAAATAACACATTCAACTCAACTCCCAATATTGTTCATCAAGAATTGAGCTCACCGATACTAAACAGTCTGAACAATATAAATACCGAACAAGATAATCAATAAATGACACTTTTCTTGAAGAGATCGAGAAATTCTATGGACAGCTGTATGCATCACGGATGACTCAACCGAAGGGACATACCGATGAAAACCATAGAGTGTAATGGCGCGTGAGTAGGGACTCACGCGCCATTACACTGAGGAGATACCCGATGTTGAGCAGTGCGAGATAGAGGCGGCTCTCAGGTAACTGAAGAACAACAAGTGCCCTGACGAAATTACTACTGAGCAGACTTTACTTACTTAAAAGCAGGCGGGGTTCCTATACTGAAAGAGCTAGCGAGCCTCTTTAGTTCCATCATCCAGCAGAGCCTTACACCTAGGGCATGGAGCGGGACTGCGGTGGTACTATTCTTCAAAAAAGGTGATATAGCCATGCTGAAGTACTACAGGTCCATCTCACTCCTGAATCATGTCTACAAACTCAGGAGTCGTCACAAATTGCCTCGCGTGTAAGCTCGACGAGTTCCAGCCACCGGAACAAGCCAGGCTTCGAAAAGGTTCTAGCACCGTAGACCACATCTATACTGTTCGGCAGATCGTAGAAAAGACCCAAGAGTACAATCAGCCACTATGTATTGCGATTGTGGACTGCGAAAAGCGTTCGACTACATCGAAACCTGGGTAGTTCTGGATGTCCTCTAGCGGTGTCGTGTCGATTGGTGATACATCGACGTGCTGAGATGCTTGTATGACACCGCCACAATGTCCGTCCAGCTCCAAGACCAGAACCCATAAGCCTCCAGCATGGAGGCATGAGGATGTTACATTCCCCTTGAAGGATAAAATTCGAAACGAGGTTATCCGACAAAGGAATACAACTGTACGGCATACGACACAGCTTGCAGAATAAGTAAGCTGAAATGGCAGTGGGCTGGCCACATCTGCCAAAGGACCGATGGCCGTTGGACCAACGAGTCCTAAAGTGGAGATCGTGAGAAGGTAAACGGAAGGTAGGGCGCCCTCTTGCCCGACATGGACTGACGACCTAAAAAAGTGGCTGGGACAGACTGGATGTGGAAGGCGGATGACCAGCCGAAATGGCGCACACTGGGAGAGGCCTATGTCTAGGAGTGGACAGCGATAGGCTAATTGATTGAATGGGTAGTCTATAAGTATTATTCCTTGTAAGGCTTAGATGACTATAACATTGTGAATCACAAAGCAATGACACAATTTCCTTATTTTTGTTTTGGAATTTTAACTTTTTAGTTATTTTAATAAAGACGTGATGTCCTGAAAAATATAGTCGTTATTATATCATGTTGTTATATCCTTATTCTTTTTATGTTTAGCTAAGATTGATTTTGTTGGTTGTTAGAGAAAAATACTAATTAAACATTACTTATCTTTCGTTATGTGGCATTTTATTAAATAAATATGCACAGATGCAACACTCATTTTTATAAGCAAAACGGACTCATGTGATATTATACTTTCGTAGATGCAAGCTGCTGAAATTAGTTAGTATTACATTAATAAGGCTCTAAAATACGCATCGAATGATATATAATACATAGATGTAGCACTTATAGATTCTTAAAAAAATTAAAAATATCGCGGCGAAAACTTTGATGGGCTCTCCTGTAAAATTTACCATTTCCGTAATGTGGCCCTTTGGCATTTAACCAGCGATATAGTTAAAATCTGCTTAGTAAATGGATTTACTAAGCAGATTCATTTACTAATTCATTTACTAATTGTTCTTTGACAGCCTCTTTGGCGTGGTGGTAGTGCACGTGTTAGAATCATGTTAAAATATGGTGTAACCAGTGATCAGGCGAGGTGTAGTTTGATGTATTATAGTGTATAATATTACGATAAAGCATAAATTGTCATCATTTTGTGGGTTAGGGGACATTCGGCCCACTATGAAACTGGCCCGAGGACCAGTTACCCCTCTCAAAATTTGTTAATGGATAACTGGGCCCACATCTGTTTTGGTTTCAAACTTTTTATTTTTCGTGCGGTAATCCACTCCTGCCGGAGCCGGAAGGGGAGGTTATGTCGGACTCGAACCGACTAAAACCGCACGCTGACTGTGGGTCGTGGTGCTAGGCCAGAGGTGAGGTTGTCATCGACATATCCCTCGCACCCCGGCTGACTCAGGGCCATCCCTTACGGTCTAGCCCTCCTCGGGAGGGGGGACAACGGTGTCCCCGACTCGCTCCCGGAATGGGGAGGCGCGCTACTTAGCGCGCCGTCGCCGTGGCCTGCTTTTGCTGGGGTGACAGGTGGCTTCACCCGTCACCCCCAGGCCCGCGCTCATGGGGGACGGAGGTCAGTCAGTGCCCTCCGACGCCCGAGGTTTTGGTTTCAACCAAGCGAAAGGTGGCTTAATATATATTATATTATTATAAAGTAGATAGTGTACACGTTTAAGCATTTATATCTAATGCTCTTCCAACTGTGTGTCATCAAAATTCAATGTTTAAAAATGATTGAAAAATCATTCATTGTTTCCAACAGTCCGTAAGAATGTTGGTAGATGGTACCACCGTCGCCCTTAAAGACGGATATAAAGAGAAGAAAAATTTGAAATGTGTCAGGTGTGGTTCAATAGCTCAGTTGGAAGAACATTCCCCCTGTAAGGGAAAGGTCTTGAGTTCAAGTCTCACTTGAGCGTTTCATTTTTCCGATGTTTTTCGAACTTTAAAGTTAGGTATTCTTTTTATATTTTGTAATTAATAATTAAAGTTGATTACTAAACTGTTGATTTGACTTAATATGCTTGTTTCTCTACATGGCTATATACTTATTTGTATCGAATACATAGGGAAAAAGAAGAATCATCTCAGGCGGGACTCGAACCCGCAGTCTTTCCCTTACAGAGGGAATGCCTTGACCAATTCGACTCGGAGACACGCCTGATGTGATTCAAATTTCCCATCTTATACGTCTTTCAGGCGACTTATATGTATGTATTAATATATATCCATGTAATATTTTTTTTTTAGATATAAATGCTTAAACGTGTACACTATCTACTTTATAATAATATAATATATATTAAGGGACTACGCACACTTATACAGCTCTGCTTCTATCAGCTGCGTACGGCGTCGTCGTAAGAATGAGAAAGGCAGTCATAGCGTGCTATCTCTGCTGAAACGTTTCTGTCTACTGCGGCGTTGAATATGCTGCCCTCCGGTCCAAGTAGTCACAGCACCCTAGCGACGTTACAAGGGCTCAGTAGTGAACCTGGCCGGTCTAGGGACATAGCCCAGCTGGCACAAGTATTAGGGTAGTAGCTACCTCACGGGTCTGTGACCCCACTAACAGCTGGCCCCAAATCAGCTGGGCTGAAACTCCGTCTGTAGTCAGTTGAGCCATAGTCCGGTTAGGCGGAGGCCATAAACCGACAACGGTAAGATAGTATTGTGGGTTATGTGCCGTCAACATGGACAGTTCTATGTGCGATATTATTATCGTTTCGCTTCTCGCAGAAGAAATAAAAAATAATAGACGTAAAAAAATAAAACGCAAACGACAGTGGGTCCCACTTTGGAGAAATAGGAATTTGGTTGGTGAATATCCCTGAGCTGTTCCACCGCGTTCGACGGTGAATGCAGCGGCATAGCGCTGAACGCGGCGGAATAGCGCTGAACGCTCCCTATAGCATTCGCATGATAAAAACACATTTATCCTCATTTTATACTGGTTTGCCGCGAAAGGAGAATAGACGCGGAAAGTTGAATGGATGCGTACGCGTCTCCATACAAAATCGTTGTTTTCTATGGACAAAAGCTGAATAGAGCTGAATAAGTGTGAGTAGTCCCTAAGCCACCTTTCGCTTGGTTGAAACCAAAACCTCGGGCGTCGGAGGGCACTGACTGACCTCCTTCCCCCATGAGCGCGAGCCTGGGGGTGACGGGTGAAGCCGCCTGTCACCCCAGCAGAAGCAGGCCACGGCGACGGCGCGCTACTTAGCGCGCCTCCCCATTCCGGGGGCGAGTCGGGGACACCGTTGTCCCCCCTCCCGAGGAGGGCTAGACCGTAAGGGATGGCCCTGGGTCAGCCGAGGTGCCCCCTCCTGAGGAGGGCCAGACCGTAAGGGATGGCCCTGGGTCAGCCGGGGTGCGAGGGATATGTCTATGACAACCTCACCTCCGGCCTAGCACCAAGACCCACAGTCGGCGTGCGGTTTTAGTCGGTTCGAGTCCAACATAACCTTCCCTTCCGGCTCCGGCAGGGGGGGTATCCGAGGGGATTTCAGCATGAAAAAAATAATAATAATAAAAAAGGGTCAGCCGAGGTGCGAGGGATATGTCGATGACAACCTCACCTCTGGCCTAGCACCACGACCCAGAATCAGCGTGCGGTTTTAGTCGGTTCGAGTCCGACATAACCTCCCCTTCCGGCTCCGGCAGGGGGGTATCCGAGGGGATTTCCGAACGAAAAAAAAAAAAAGTTTGAAACCAAAACAAATGTGGGCCCAGTTATACATTAACAAATTTTGAGAGGGGTAACTGGTCCTCGGGCCAGTTTCATAGTGGGCCGAATGTCCCCTAACCCCATTTGGGTAAAGGAAACTACTTTGTATAATATTTTTATAAGGAGGTAGGTTAAAATCATTCGATGCTATGTGACGTATCAAAATGTTATAAAAAGACGACATCGAGTGTCGTGGGGATAGTTGATCCCGAGCCGTCAAAGTGTGAGGTACGATATACCTCTGTTATATTTATAATGTTATAATAATATGTACTTATAGTGTTATAACAGTGAATGTAGTAATAATTACTGTTATAGTGAATAATATAATAGTGGATTGGTATTTAACAAGTTAATTGAATTAGCAATTATAATTAAATACCCTCTTTGGGTGTTCCAAATATTGTGTAACTAAAATATACTTGTAAAGTAACCGAATCAAAGTATTACTTGATGTATTTGCGATAATCCTTGGGGATAATAAACTATCATAATAATAATGGCTGTAAAAGTATGATTATAAGGGCTGGTTCGATACCAGTGTGGTATCTAGCTTTTTATGTACTACATATGTATCAAAGTATCGGCTATTACTCTGTTTAACTGATATACCAGGTGATACAATATCATTATAGCGTATTAGTGACTGTGCAAGTATTGTCATACTAATAATTATGAGAAGTGGTTCGACTCCAATGTGGTTCCTATGTGATAAGTATCTGTGTTATAGTTTTAGCTATTATACTTTTGTAACTGGTCTGAAACCAGGGTTGTCTTATATTGTAACACACGCGACTGGCACGCAGGACGCGCGGGTTCGATTCCCGCTCAGTGCAAATATTTGTATGCATGAATATGGCTATTTGCATTGATCTGGGTGTTTCTATGTATAATATGAATGTATTTATGAAAAAAAAAGTAAACAAGTATGTTTATCCGCATTCTAGGTTCCATAACACAAGTTATAAAAGCTTACCATGGGTCTAGATAGCGTTGTGTAGAATGTTGTGGAATGTTTATTTATTTTTTAATTGTTCTGATTTTTAAATCAGAAATTTGTATTTTACGAATTTTATAAGAATCTATTGAGATTTACTGAAATTATACTGCACCGCCAATTGCTTCCGCCCGCGTGGCGTCTGATCCCGTTCCGTTCCCGCAATATACATATAAACCTTCCTCTTGAATAATTATATCTATTAAAAAAACACTTCAAAATCCGTTGTGTACTTTTAAAGATTTAAGCCGCTCTGGCTGACATTGTCTAGTCTCCTTAAATGTCCAATATGCCAAAGAGTCTAGTGTCCTATTACGTCCAGTCTCACAATGTCCAGTATTCTAAAACGTGCAGTGTTAAAAGGTCCTTTTGCTAAAATGTCAAGTGTCTCACAATGCCCAGTTTTCTAAAACGTCAAGTGTCAAAAGGTCTACTTCCTAAAATGTCTAAGTATTGATTTTGGACCTTTCTCAAATCCCTACTTATATTTATTTTAATCGTGGTAATATAATTATGTAGGTAGATAGATACGTGCATAACTTCTGAAATAATGCGTAGCAAGTGGGATGATGATTGACAAACCACCCACCAAGAGTTACAGTAAATTAAAACAATAGTTTTTCTATTTCATCTTAATTTTTAACGCCCGACGCAAAAACGACGGGGTGTGTGTGTGTGTGTGTGTGTGTGTCTGTCTGTGGCATCGTAGCACCCAAACGGATGAACCGATTTGGATTTAGTTTTTTTTGTTTGAAAGGTATATTAGTCGGGAGTGTTCTTAGCTATGTTTGAAAAAAATCGACCAAGATGGCCGCCACCACAACATGTTGGAATACATATTTCTTTATAATTCCCTCAATATGGGTATCAAATGAAAGAGCTTGACTAGTAGATCAATTTAAAAAGTATAAAATAAAAATTTAAAAAACCCCCGTCACAAAAAACACCAAAAATTTGAAAATAAATGAATAAATTTTAATTCAACGGTTGCCATGTCGGGGGACCTTACGATATAAAGGGGTACTTAACCAGTTACGGTCCCCCGACATGGCAACCGTTGAATTAAAATTTATTCATTTATTTTCAACTTTTTGGTGTTTTTGTGACGGGGGTTTTTTAAATTTTAATAAAATAAAAACAACACCTGGCTTAAATGAAATTGGTTGCAATTACAAACCACTACTTACATATACTCTTAAATATAAGGACGGATAGACAACTACAGCGACTTTGTTTTATAATATGTAGTGATGACTACAATGATGGAACGCGAGAGATTATAAGTTAACTAGCTTTTGCCCGCGGCTCCGCCCACGTAAATGTCGGTTATCGCGACAAAACATAGCCTATGTCCTTTCTCATGGTCTAATCTACCCCTATACCAAATTTCATCAAAATCGGTTCAGTGGTTTGAAAGCGTATCATACAGACAGACAGACAGACGGACAGAGTTACTTTCGCATTTATAATATTAGTATGGATTTACGGGAATTTCAAAAGTTACTCGTTTTGATCAATATTGCTCAATGTGGCATTTTAGCCCCTAATACTGACTGTACTTAATTGGTAGTATGATTCAGACCCTTAAACATATCATAAACAATCGCTTCAAAGGGGCCCTTTAAAAGGATATTGGGGTATATTCTTATGCAAATGTCAATAGGGACCCTTAGTTCTGAGAGAAGATTAAGAAGGGTTAAGATGAAGACAGGCTTATCTTGGACCCGATCGTAGGCATAAGGGTTAAGAGCCCTATTACCGAAAATGGAATTTAAATAATGTGTGTAAATAATTCTTCTTAACGAACTTGGGCGTTGTGGTAGAATGTTAAGTTTGAGGTTACGAGTTCGATTCCCGCTTTTAGGCAAATATTTGTATTCACCGTCATCTTTTGACTGACTACTGTCACAGAATAGATGGTGGGCTGGTCTCATTAATTCAAAATTTTTTTGG
Source organism: Eilema sororculum (assembly GCA_914829495.1). NCBI lineage: Eukaryota > Metazoa > Arthropoda > Insecta > Lepidoptera > Erebidae > Eilema > Eilema sororculum. Next base: position 7,028,409 of record OU618553.1, read on the forward strand.
AATTTTCAACTACAGTAGGGTTTCGATATTTTATAAACCCTTTTTTTGTCCTCATCCAAGTTTATCCATGCCTTAGAAGAGGGGAAAACAAAACTACATACACACGCACTTAAATCATAACCCTCGCCGGCACAGTCGGGTAAAAATGACACAATGAACAGCGCATTTAAAAAAGTTGTTTGTTTTTTTAAACTGATTCCCCAACTGTTACTTGGACCAGTGGATAATTTGTCAGACTTGCCGTGAGCCCCGTGGGAGACATCATTAAGAAGTTATAGGTTTTTTTCGCCATAAAAACGTTAGTATCGCTTTTTTACACACACTGGGGTTCACGTATTGAAGAGCTGTCGATAGTAGAAAGTTGTATTAGATCGTGCCTCGGAGAGCGCGTTAAGCCTTCGATCAAAGTTACCATAGGGTAGACCGAGGCGAATCGGATCATTTTGACTTTGAGGATAAAAAAAAACAACTTCTGTTTAAAGTAAGTTACATTTATTCATTAAACAACAATCAGTCTTTATTGTAGATACCTAAACGTAATATTTTTGTATAAAAAACCTTAAATCTTTCCTTCCACAAACAAAAACTCAAAACTTGAGAAATATCCGATTCGCCCCAAATTTGGCTAATCGGATCAAACAGATATGTACCATAAAATCAAATAAAAACGAAAACAATTACAAAATAATCTACCTAAATACAATGAGTATCTTAAATTATGAGATCAGTTATCATTATTGGCACAGAAATCACAAGTGTGTGGTCCTTTGGTACCTCCTCTATCAGTACAGTTCTCATGGCACCATTCTTCACATGCACTGTACTGAATCCAGTCTTCTGTTGGCGGGTGTACAAATTTTTCTGCGCAAAAAATGCAGTGCCAGTCTCATGATTGACTCTTTAATTTCAGTCCAGGTGTAGCTATATTCTTCTTCTTAACCATCGTATTCTCTTTGCCTTTTGCTTTTCCTTCCTTAGATTTCTTCCTCTCGGTTTCAGGTTTTTTCCTTTTAGATGAAGAATGTCCATGCTTTGTGGCGAAGTTAATTGAAATTGAATTGATTTAGTAACCTGGCGAGGTTTTTTAGTTACTAAAGTGTTCTTCAGTGGAGAAGGAATTATTTCTTTCATGGCACTCTCAATCTGGTGTTGCTGTTGTTCTGCCTCTTGTGGAATGGTAGCTTGTTGAGCACTCGTGGAAGGAGCTGGTTGAGCAATGAACTTTATGCAAATTATTTTCATTTTAGGTACTGATCCGAATCGCCCCGAAAGACATGATCCGATTCACCCCATATCACTGGCTGTTAAAAATTACGTGTTGTCAAAATATATGTTACCTAATCCTTAAAAATCAATTGAATTTAGATCATTACATTCATACTTAATATAATAAAACAAAAACCAAAACAATTTAACGAAAGTTTGGAACAAAATTACAAGGAAACATAATTACGTACCTTAGATTTTGGTGCCAAAACCGATATCGTCTCACGTCCACTTCCCTGGCGAGCGTCGCCGGCACTAAAGTACTAAAAGGAATGAAATATTTCTGATAGCAATAGATGCGGGGGGGAAGGAGGAAGAGATGTGCAGCTATGGTTGCGTTCGTCAACGCGCGTTATTTGAAATATTTTCACATTCCTTATTTTGATCCGATTCGCCCTGTGATCCGAATCGCCTCGGTCTACCCTACGTAGAACTATGGCAATCGTTACGGGTAGTTAGAGCCCTAAAAAATCCAAAAACTGGTGTAGCTGCAATGCTTCGATATCGCCTTTGGTTGTGGAGGTCAGATAGCAGTGGCTTCATAGAAAATATTGAAGTTCAGCCCAATCCACAGTTGGCCGGTAAAGCGGACTCCAAACTCCAAGTTGGGATGAAGAGGTAGAACACTTTATCATGGGCTTTATGTTTACTTTCAGATGGTGGACAGCCCCTCTCGACCAGTGGTAATTCGCTTGGTGGTATAGAATAACAAATGTATGGGATTTGACGTTAATGACGTGCGTTAACGACTGTCATATCATGTCATAAACGTCAAATGCCATACATTCGTCATTCTATTCTACCAAATGCTAGCCAGCGAATTTCCACTTGTCTAGAACAGCAGCTCTGTCCCTATGTCGCAACTAATGTTAAACAACATGGATGATCCTTCAAACTAAAAGCTTTTATTCTGAGAGTTGATCCATACTTTCATACCTACTAATATTATAAATGCGAAAGTATGTTACGCTTTCACACCTAAATTTTGTAATCAAATTTGGTATAGGGGTAGAGTAGACCTTGAGAAAGGACATAAGTTATGTTAGGTCGCGGGGGGAGCCACAGGCAACAGCTAGTCTTAAATAAAACTCTCGTTTTAAAACATAATATTTATTTTTGATGAATTAAATAACACTTATATCTATATTGAAATAAACGTCGCTTCAGGAGAAGGCCTGCTGACCACTTTTTAGGTATGTTTTCTTTTTAATTTATTTTTCTTAATACTTGATTAATTTCTCCTATCTATATAGGTATTCTGTATTTTCGGGCTGCCTTTCAAAGTCATCCCTTTTTAACCCCCGACGCAAAAACGACGGGGTGTTATAAGTTTGACGTGTCTGTGTGTGTGTGTGTGTGTGTGTGTGTGTGTGTGTGTGTGTGTGTGTGTGTGTGTGTGTGTGTGTGTGTGTGTGTGTGTGTGTGTGTGTGTGTGTGTGTGTGTGTGTGTGTGTGTGTGTGTGTGTGTGTGTGTGTGTGTGTGTCTGTGGCATCGTAGCACCCAAACGGATGAACCGATTTGGATGTAGTTTTTGTCCATTCTTTCCTGTTCTAGTTATGATGAATTCTGGGCAATGGAAAAGGGGTTCCTCTCTTCTCTTTATAAGAAGCGATGTTTTGCCTACATTCTGGGCTGTTCAGGTTCTCTTATGTCCTTCTGATACGAGTAGCAACACAATAGCCGCGAAAAATCACTTCGTCATCTCTGAATTACTTCGAAGCAGTGCGGTCTGGCATCCAGCCAGCACTCCTGGCAGCTTTCTGAACTGTAAGAAAATAATACTTACAAAAAAATTACCCTGATGACTTGGTGATTGTGAGCTAGGGCACTAATTTTTTTTTGATAGATAGATAGACTCCATTTTTACAACACTTTTCTATACTATAGAACATTTTAGGTACATTATGCAATAGCTAGCAAAATAATCTTAAGAGTAGTCCGGTAGATATTGCTTAACCTTGCATTGTGCTGACCATAGAACTATTAATCCATACTAATATTACAAATGCGAAAGTAACTCTGTCTGTCTTTATGTTACGTATTCACGCATAAACCACTGAACCGATTTTGATGAAATTTAGGTATAGGGGTGGATTAGACCATGAGAAAGGACATAGGCTATGTTTGGTCGTGATAACCAATATCCATGCGGGCGGAGCCGCGGGAAAAAGCTAGTAGTTATATAATTTAGAGTTGCCTTGTTGGTTCCCGGTGAATTAGAAGAGAGCCACCCCCATCTGTTCTCCATCCGACAGTAAACATACAGCCCAAAATAAAGTGTCCGCTTGACGACAATGGCTCGCCTCCTATCACGTGGGTCCGTAAATCATAATTGGCGAAATGCGTAATACCCCTCTGCTGATCACTACCGGGCTTTACAGGTGATTTTTTATTTTTACGTGCGCAAAATCCCGCACGCCATCTTGGGTCTTTGGTTGCCATATCTCTCGCACCCTGGTCCCCTTCTCCATCTAGCCCCGGGTACGGGGAGGCGCACTTTGCGCCGCGGCCACGGCCTGCTTCTACTCGGCTCCATCGATCACCCCCAGGCCAGCACTCATGGAGAATGGCGGTCGTTCTGCGCCCTCCGACGCCCGGTTTGCCTTCGCTCGGGGTTTACAGGTGTGAGTATATAAGTATGTATGTTCTATGGCATCACTTAGCCCTGACCCCGTTCAAAGTCGACATATTGTATCCCCTATTTTTGTACCCTATTTTTTTTTCGTGGGATACCCCCCCTGCCGGAGCCGGAAGGGGAGGTTATGTCGGACTCGAACCGACTAAAACCGCACGCCGACTGTGGGTCTTGGTGCTAGGCCGGAGGTGAGGTTGTCATAGACATATCCCTCGCAGACCCAGGGCCATCCCTTACGGTCTGGCCCTCCTCAGGCGCTATTTTTGTACCCCAGTGTACGAGAGTCGCAGATAAAAGCGTTTTCTAACAAAAGATGTCAGTCGCTATTTTGCTAAACTTTAATAATTTTAAACATTGTTATTAATACATTGCGATGAAAGGAGGAGGATATTGATTGATGTACTAACGATTTTTCAATATGGCGCTGGATAAGGGGTAGGTAGAGGTGTTTTAACATCCAAATTTTGCTAACTATGATTTTCGGCCGCATATATTAGGTGGTGGTGATGGTAAGCCTTTTGCCGCCAAGCAGGTACTTTATCATGGGCTGTATGTTCACTATCAGATAGAAAATAGTCCTATACCTCAGTCGTCTTTTAGGTTATTTGTACTCAAAGTTAACATAGCATAACTAGCTAGTATTATGGGTTCTAGATTGCGGATGGGTTTTTTTCCGTGGTCCGAATCGGTGGTCCGGTTGACCGGACCACGGGTAATCAATTTTTTCCGTAGTACGGTCGACCGGACCAGGGGAGATTACTTTTTTCCGTAGTCCGACCGGACTTAACGTAACAAAAACAAATGAACATCATTAAAAACAAGTGAGCATTGACAAAAAAAATGAACATTGGAAATACAATAATTTAGCATGCGTCGTGATAATCCTCCACATCGCAGTCATCACGCGGTAATGTCCCCAGATATACATACCTACTGAAATACATTTTCTTAATTCATACCTATTATTCAGAGAAACACCAGCCTAGACATTAATCTAGGCTGGTGTTTCTCTCTCTCTCATGCAATTATGTGCTATTTGCTAATGCAAATAGCACTGAGCGAGAATCAAATCTGCGACTTTCCTCACGGAGTTCGTCTGTCAGGCCGTGTATGTTCATCGTTGGCTTTTCCGGGAACGACTGAAAGCAGCTTGACACTCTGATATTATCTCTTCCTTTTATTTTTTATGACCAATCAACCAACACTTATGCCAACCCCCTCAATGTTTATCCAACATACAAATATCGGTGAATACAGGTAAAGATTGGGCCAACTGTTTGGAGAGGTTCACAAACATCGTTCGGAGGTCTTCGCTCGTAAAACATCCCTCCGATAGTCCGTCTGTCTCCTATGTCACTTTCATTATCCACTTTTATTACCAACTTGGGTAAGCAGAGGGTGTTTGGTAAAAAAATATTTGGTAAATTTAATTGGGATCTATACGACAAATAGGTATCTATACTTAACCGTCTCGAAACCAGAGCAGAGGTGCGAAATGTCTTATGAGCCGGTATCTGGCGGGAGTCCTTACACTCGCCACTTTGCTCACAGCGATGGTAAGATGCGCGAACGCTTGGGGTGCGGCCGCCTCCTTCTGCGAGCAAGTAATGCTCGAGAAGGAGGCGGCCGGTCGGGTCCGGACTAGACTCCGGGCCCGGGAAGCCCGCGAAGAGCGAAGGCGAACCGGACGTTGGAGGTCGTAGAACGACCTCCGTCCTCCATGAGCGCTGGCCTGAGGGTGACCGGTGGAGCCGCCTGTCACCCTAGCAATCCGCGGCAGTGGCGCAAAGTGCGCCGGGGCTAAATGGGGACACTAAGGTCCCCACAACCCGAAGGGGGCCACCTCGAAAAAGATGGCCCTGGGTCTGCCGGGGTGCGAGAGTTATGCTTTCAGCAATCTCACCTCCGGCAACCAAAGACCCAAGAAAGCGTGCGTTTTAGTCGGTTCGAGTCCGATATAACCACCTTCCCCGGCTCGTTTTGCTGTCCTGTGTAGGAAAGGGGAGGGTAGGACTAATTGGTGGGTGTTGCTGATGAATCGGTGTTATTGCTGCTGCATCTCCAGTGACTTCAAACCACGTGACCGCTCCACCTGCAGGGACCTCTACCAGCATTGGCACTGCATCTGTTAAAACTTCAAATATTATGAATAACTAGCTGTCCCGGTGAACTTCGTACCGCCAATTTTTTCCCGCCCCGCGATCCGCGTCAGAACCCGTTCCCGCTGCACCTTTTACGAGGGGTGAAAAATAGATGTTGGCCGATTCTCATAGATACCGGATATTCACAAAAACTTTCATCAAAATCGGTCAAGCCGTTTCGGAGGAGTATGGCAACGAAAACTGTGACACGAGAATTTTATATATTAGATAATGTTAAAAATGAGTTCTATGTAGGCAAACTGTAGTTGTACAATCGACAAAGGAGATATGGTAGCACGTTTTCATTAAAAAAATATATGTAAAGGTGTAACAGTATTTCCTTTGTTGATTGTAATAAATAATAAAATTATTATAAATGCGAAAGTAACTCTGTCTGTCTATTTGTCTGTTTGTCTGTATATTACGCTTTCTCGCCTCAACTACTGAACCGATTTTGATGAAATTTGGTATAAGGGTAGATTAGGCCATGAGAAAGGACATAGGCTATGTTTTGTCACGATAACCGACATCCACGCGGGCGGAGCCGCGGGCAAAAGCTAGTAAATAATAAATATTCCACAATATTCTACACAACGCTATCTGGACCCATGGTAAGCTTAACTCGCTTGTATTATGGAATCTAGAATGCGGAAAAACATACTTAGATACTTCTTTTTTGTAAATACCTACATACAGTCAGCGTCATAAATATCTTGATGACGAAGTCTCAAAATGATCTTAAAACTTTCGTATTAAGAGCAAATCAAGCCGTTTTATTGATTCATTGGTTTCCGACCATCGACTCCCCTGAGCTACTCCCCCAGGGGAGACGATGGGTTTTTTTGTCACGACGTCTCCCCCGCGCTCTCTTAGGGGGGACGATGGGATTTTTGTCCGAACTAAAGGTGTGTACCAAATATCAGAACAATCGGTCAACTGGTAAAAAAACGAAATTAATATCATCTTGAGTACTTTGTTCGTCAACATCTTTCTGATGCTGACTGTACCAATAGTTTCGTGAAGCCTGAATTGGCTACAATAGGAACGATGGTTGACACTGTCCAATGCATACTGCTTTAATACACTAAGTTAATTTAGCAGGATTCAACAATATTGGAGTGATGTTGACGCTATCTTTCATGACAGCCTCCGTGGCGTAGCGGTAATGAACGCGGCCGCTACGCAAATGGAGCGGATTCGATCCCCGCTCAGTGCAAATATTTTTATGCATGAATATGGGTATTTGTATTGGTCTGGTGGTCGGAGAACACGTTAACCCCCTTTATTGCCCGTGGTTCACCCGTCCGTACAGCGCCCTGACGAGTGCGGAATGTATTGTAAAAAACTATGCTTGGTGATCCTCAAAAGAGATCTAAAAAATTCGGTTTCCGACCATCGACTCCCCTGAGCTGCTCCCCCAGGGGAGACGATGGGTTTTGTTTCTCACGACCGACGTCTCCCCCGCGCTCTCTTAGGGGGGACGATGGACAACAATCCCAACGTTGTGCACCATTCTGGTACATTTTATGTTTTGAATATTGATTACCTTCATGCAACAATACTCGTCCCCGTTCCTACTTATGAAAGTCAAATTTTCCTGCATTTTTAACTTTATAATGTACCGTACATATACAAATGAAAATGAACTAATTTGATAACATAATTCCTTTGACAAGAAACAAGACAAGAAGAATATTCAAGTGGCCAGTAAGTACTTCCTTATTTTACGAAGTATTTATGTACCTACTTACTCGTGTTATTGATAGGGGGTACTTGAACACTAAAGTAACATTATAATTTTAAGGTTCAACGTCTCCCCAGACGTCGTGATAAAAAAATCCCATCGTCTCGCCTGGGGGAGCAGCTCAGGAGAGCAGAGGGTCGGAATCCAAAAATTCGTACTACGAGTATAGAGCACATATTTAGGTCCAAGTTATATGTCCCGAGTATCGGTAACGTAACAGTGTCGCCACTATAATGGTTTTCCCAACCCAAAACTTACTTACTTAAAATAAGTTTTCACTAACCAACTAACAAACAACGAGAACATTCGCGCAAATATTTGCTAAGCTGTGACGTCACACCGAGCGTCAAACAGGAGAATAGCATTAATATTATAACACCTGATACCACTTAACGTTAATGAAGACGATTCTATTGAACACATGTCGCGGGCCCCGTACCACGGTATGTCGCGACTAGCGATAGTTTGATCGACGTAGTCGCTTTGTGTATTGGTAGCGGTCTAAAGTAGCGACATCATCAAAATAATAGTACCGATTTATAGTGTCGTATAGTTATGACAATTTAAAGAAACGAGTCATTGGTACGAGCGGATTGCTGTGATATTGCTTGCCTTTATGTCCTTTCTCAAGGTCTAATCTGTTGTTGTTGTTTTTTAAAAACATCCCTGAAATAGTTACAAATATTAAAAACGTAGTAAGTACATACGTAAGTGTCAGTAAAACAAACAGCTTCGTCTGTTTTAAGTATAATAAGGGGTTGTCAGCAACCAAATCGCTTCTATTTAAAAAAAACCGTTGCTGTCATAAACCAATCATCAACCTGCAGCAGAACTAATCACTTATAACTTCTATATTTAGCTAATACAAGTAATTTTCAAACTTATGTCATATAACATAAGGTTCCTTTTACTACTAATTTTGTATCAGCCGTCATTTCAAATTAAGAAAAAAGCGAAGTTCTTTTTTCAAATTTTCAATTATATCGTTCCGTAACAGGTTGCTAATAGACAATTTTATGATCTTTCTTTTGTAAAGGCACTGATGACTCAATTGTTTACGTGAGTTCTTTTTTTAAAGGTTAACTTTAGCTTGAAAACTTAAAACTTTGAAAACCTAGTAAGTATTCGTATAAAATATTTTTTTAAGGATTTCCTTGCCATTACTTTATCTAAACTGTACCCGACGACGTGACGTGGATCATATAAATGTAATTTGAGGTCATTCGTATAAAAAAGGTGGTATTACTCGACCATCCCCGCAACCGATAGCCTAGCCCTGAATTCCCTAGTATTGGGATTAATGTTTATAGAATCATAGGAAACTTCAGACTGTCACCTTGGAATATTCTAAAATGATCAGCTAAAATAATTCTAATCAGTGAGCATTTATTTTATGAAAGTAAAAGAACAGAAGCAAATGGATTTTTTTTAAGGTTATTAGAAACGAAGTTACTAATATTCCCTCTAACCCCTCCAGCTAAGCTAAATTGCTTGTGCTAGGAGTGGGTTCACGTCGGTAGTGTAATGGCCAGGATTTGAACCCGAGACCTCTCGATCGTAAGGCTTCTTAACTACAAAGCTACCAACGCTTGCAAATAAACTGTCTTTGCCTACCCCAAGAAAAAAGCATAACTGTATGTATGTATCATATTCTAATTTCAAAACAGACGTCATGTCAAAAGAACAATTTATAGTCAAATCAAGTTCGAAATTCGAAATACAGTTCAACTATCGAATTAATCAAGTCTAACTCGAGACTTAAGTGGTGAATCTGAACTACATCGGAACTTACCCCAACTAAGTTGTGCCTGACAAGACAGTGCTGGGCAAATTGTTTGATGGCAACTGGCAACCCTGAATGTCGGCTCGCCGTAATTGATTGTGTCTTGGTTAACTTTGTAGTGATTTGATCAATTACTGGGGGTCTATCATGAGACGAATGTCCGAAACTACGGACCCGAACAGATACGAACGATAGTCACTTGCGTAAAAGAGAATTTTACAAGAGCTCACTACCTTTTTTTTTTTTTATACTGGACACGTCAATTTGACTTCACCTCGCCTGATGTTAAGCTAAAGGCAAAGTCTCGGAAAGAGGGTCGCCATCGTAAACATTTACCCTGTTAACAGTGGCGGCACTCAGCTTGACGGCCTCATTAGATGCCTTTTCACGCCCCGCTTAAAGGACCCGGGACTGTAGGAAGAAGGAAACACGTGAGCTGGCAGGGAATTCCAGGTCTTAGTGGTGCGGCATAGGAATGAATCACTGAAACGGTTGGTTCTAGCAGGTATACTCTGCACCGTAAATGGATGGCATCTTAGCCCTGCACGTGTCGTCCTGTGAAGGAAAGGGGAGGGTGGGACTAATTGGAAGTAAAGTAAATACGTATGTATCATAGAGTTACTTCGGATTTCTGTCGGTTTATTCAGATTCAATGAAGTGTCACGTACGGTTCATAAGTGTAATTCACTTGGAACACCGGCACCCATCTTAGTGTCTCGTACGATTTTTGTATATTCAAGTCCGATACAATCGCCCCATAGGCCAATGAAATCTATCTAACTAACCTATTTGTATTAATATAAATGAAACAAAAATCTTGACATTTTAGCACCATTAAACTGCCCATGCATAACTCCACTGCACAGACTCCATTGTCACAGCTTGTCTGTAAGAAATCGCGCCTAGCGATAAGACCGCCATTTGTACTGCCTCTTATTATATTGTAACTTTTATGTAAATATTGTTTTTGGTGTACAATAAAGAATATTGTATTGTATTGTATTAATTACGCGAAACTCTGGTCCGTAACTCCGAATGCACGTTTGTAGTAGGTCTACTGGCTAACAAAGCAGGTCATTTGATTGAAATGATTTATTTCGATTGTTTTTAAAAGTCTAGTCTAGACGATTTTGCAGTCTCGCAGACATGATTCCCTTTTTGAATTTTCGTAATAATTCGTACTATCGTAGTCCGGGGTCTTTAAGCGGCACGTGAAAAAGTATCTAATGAAGCCGTCAAACCGTAGTGAGGACCACCATTTTTTTTTTGATAAATATTTCCCAACATTTTTACACAACGCTATCTAGACCCATGGTAAGCATAGTTTAACTAGCTTGTGTTATGGAATCTAGAATGCGGATAAACATACTTAAATACATTTTTTTTTGTAAATACATACATATTATACTTAGAAACACCCAGACCAATGCAAATAGCCATATTCATGCATACAAATATTTGCACTGAGCAGGAATCGAACCCGCGCCTCCTGCGTGGCAGTCGCGTTCACTACCGCCACGCCACGGAGGCTGTAACATTGTAGGTACCTCTAACAGGATCATCTCTCTTGAGACCTAGCTTTCAGCTAACGGTTACGCGAGGTTAAGTCATATTAACGTGTGCGATATAAAGTTAAATAAATAGGCAGTACAGTGTCCGTGTGGTAAGAGAGAAAGATCACAAGTATCGCCATATCCGAAGGGTATCGTAAAACTCGTCAGGGGCGACTAACGAAAAAATACGCAGACGATATCACTACGAGAGAAGGAACACTCAAAATAAAACCCTGTACCATTTTTTTTAATATTTGGTCCGTCAATTGACTGCACCCTGCTAGAATGGCAATAAAGCTGACGTGCAGTCCAGAAGATACAGACCATCATTCTCGGTGCCATTGGACGTAAAATGGTGGTCCCTAACTTGACGGCCTTGTTAGATGCCTTTTCACGCCCCGCTTGAAGAACCCGGGACTGTAAGAGGAGGGGTACACGTATGCGGGCAGAGCATTCCAGCAGTCTGGCCAGCCTCCCAACATGGGGAGAAATGGGGGTCCAGCAGTGGACTGCAATAGGCTAAATGGGGCAACACAGACATTCATAAAGGCCTAGTGCTCACTAGACCAAATCAACCATATGTTGTAACGCTTCTTTAAAAACGTCTTAGAGGGTGACCACCCTTTCGCGAACATCCTGTTTTCTTACAAGTATGCTTATGGCACGTGGCACCTCATTCAAATGATAACCGACCTTAACACCGTGCAATAAGGTTGATATTGCAAATTGTATGTTAAATTTCTTACACTATGCAGCTTATGGCACGTGGCATTTCAGTAAAATGATAACCGACTTTAAAGCTAGGGAATAAGGTTGATATTCCAGGTTGTTTTTTAAATTTTGTTAAGATTGGAGACTTCCGCTCGTGTGTTCGCCACGCGTCTTGGTTTGTGACGATATGCGTGTGCGCCCACCTGGTTGTAACGTATTTTGATGGTTGATGTAGATTAAGAAAAAAAAACAATATTAACATATTAAACATTATTGTTAGTGCCACAAAAACACACGTCATTTGCTGCTAATCCATACATGCACATCCATTAATATTATAAATGCGAAAGTAACTCTGTCTGTCTGTGTGTATGTTACGCTTTCACGCCTAAACCACTGAACCGATTTTGATGGAATTTGGTCTAGACCATGAGAAAGGACATAGGCTATGTTTGGTCTCGATAACCGACATTCACGCGGGCGGAGCCGCGGGCAAAAGCTAGTTCCAAATAAATATGGGATATGAAAATACTCGCTATGGTAATATGCAAAGATAAATAAATATTTAGTGTCACAAAAACGTGTCGTACACACAAAAACGGATAGTACAACAGCCACGCCGGTGATAGTGAACGCGACTGCTACGCAGGAGGCGCGGGTTCGATCCCCGCTCAGAGCAAATATTTGTATGCATGAATATGGCTATTTGCATTGGTCTGGGTGTTACTATGTATAATATGTATGTATTTTTTTTTTAAAATACCCATCTTAGTATGTTTGTCCGTTTCATTCTAGATTCCATAACACAAGCTAATTAAGCTTACCATGGGTCTTGATAGCGTCGTATACAATGTTGTGGAATATTTATTATTATCAATAAGTACTAATATTATAAATGCGAAAGTAACTCTGTCTGTCTGTCTGTCTGTCTGTCTGTCTGTCTGTCTGTCTGTCTGTCTGTCTGTCTGTCTGTCTGTATGTTACGCTTTCACGCCTAAACCACTGAACCGATTTTGATGAAATTTGATATAGGGGTAGATTAGACTACGAGAAAGGACATAGGCTTTGTTTGGTCGCGATAACCGACATCCACGCGGGCGGAGCCGCGGGCAAAAGCTAGTTTATTATAAACCAATATTTAACACTAAATTTAGTGCCACAAAAACACTTCATATTGTGCTGATTCCAAATAATAATGGGATGAGGACAAGATATGCATGACCTACTCCTCCTTTCGTATTGTCTGACCCAATTAAATAAATAATAAATATTCCACAACATTCCACACGACGCTATCTTGACCCGTCATGGTAAGCATAGTTTAACTAGCTTGTGTTATGGAATACATACATACCTACTTTTTTTTAATAAATACATAGGTACCTACTATACATAGAAACATCCAGACCAAAATGCTAATAGCCATATTCATGCAAACGAATATTTGCGCTGAGCGGGAATCGAACCCGCGCCTCCTAAAATCTTGATGGATATAATTTCTCCTTTGTCAATTTTTTTTTATTACTTCAGAAATCAGAAATTACTTTGAAGCGTCGGTAGCTTAGTGGTAAAGGAGTCGACCTTACGATTGAGAGGTCCCGGGTTCGATCCTGACCATTACACTACCGGCGTGAATCACTCCTAGCACAAGCAATTTAGCTTAGTTGGAGGGGTTAGATATTAGTAACTTCGGTTCTAATATTCTTTATAAAAAAAAAGAAAATTACGATAAAACGTATTACGATGACCGTATTTATCTTTATTTGTACTATTCAAAACTGCAAGTAAAATTTTTAACGAAGTTGTACTTACTCCTTTAGATCAGATCTACCATTTTGAGTAACATTTTGTGATAAAATATAAAATTGGCTGACAAAATTATATTTATTCCTAAAATATAACCATAAAAACAAATTGAAGTTTATTATAGTTCACTTTGTTCTAATTATGCTAAAGACGTTACTCCGTTTCGCTCGGGCGCTAGTTTTTGAATTTCGAAGACGCATAACGTTCGACCATAACGTACAGTAGGCAGACAACATCAACGCGGGTCGCTACGAACACTTCGATGATTCTCATCATTTTTATTTCTTTCTTGTGTCACAGGAAAGAAGTGACGTAATCTATTTTTATTACTGCCTATTTGTTTTTTTTCTTCTCTTGTTTAGCACTTACGTAGCTTAAGATCATTTTGGAAAATACATGAATTATTATTTTACGAATATGTGGCAAGCTTTTTGTCGTAAACCGTCAACTTAGGATTCATTGGTGAGAAAATTGGGAGTACAGACATTGAAAAGTAATTAAGAAGTTCTGGTTTCTAATCACTGATATTTTTATTTTAGTATTTAGTTGCTACTTACAAAGCTAGAATATGATTTAAAGGTGTATGCAAAAATAAAAAAATAATATATTGTTAAAAAGGTAGCGGACCGCAGTTTTACCTCCATGTCGTAAGGGCGCGCGCGACGAACGACCGTTAAAATAAGTCACCGTGCAATACTTCCTAACACAGGGACGAATTTAAAGTATGAAATAATATTACTACACAGATAATTTATAAAATGATAATAAGTAATTAAACCCTGAAAAAAAAAGAAATATAAATATTTCACGCTTTTTAAGGGCACACAAAATTCTAAAAACAAAAGGCAATTGTTATGTACTTTTTTAAAAAAAGAAAAAGCGGTTTTTTTATTTTTTGTCCAAATTGTTTTTTTATGCCAATGTGTTATGTACCTGGAGTACTACTAGGGGTTTTCGGCTTCGGGAGCGTTCCCCTTACACCGGTAAGTATTAAGTCACTCGTCTACGTAAAACTATGTAAGATGTTTTATAAATCTTACCTCTCTTAAACGTTTACGTTGAAAACCCGAACATTAATATTAATTTTATTATAATAAAATTTTAGTTCATACTTTCATTAAGATAATATTGTTAATTCTGAATGAGTCTCTGGAGTTATTGTCGTCTTTTATGTGTGTACGAACAACAGTAGTAATCGCGACGAAAGCTCACCCTCAAAATAAACCTTTTTTATGGGCACACCTGGCTTTAATAACGTTTGGACTTTATAGGCTAAATTATAAATGCCATTTTACGCTAGCTATTCCCGATCTTTTAGTTCTATACCTTAACTGGTTGCTTTTAATATTGTGACGTGCTGGAATTAGGACCGTCGCCTCTTTTGATGAAGGATTCGGTGCAGTCTCAATATGTTAGTATTTCTACTATAGACGCTAAAAATAAAGTTAATGCATGTAGATCCAATATTTATCTATCACTTCTAATATTTTACATTATACGTAGATAATTATTATCATTTGCGAAATAAAAGCTTATCTTTTAATACTTTAATATACACCAAGCTCATAATGTATAATTATGTA
Organism: Eilema sororculum; assembly: GCA_914829495.1. Taxonomy (NCBI): domain Eukaryota; kingdom Metazoa; phylum Arthropoda; class Insecta; order Lepidoptera; family Erebidae; genus Eilema; species Eilema sororculum. The sequence goes on from OU618553.1 coordinate 7,043,632, forward strand.
TATGATAAAAAGTTGAATACTTAATTAAAAGCACTACCAACGTACCCATATATCTATTCCATTAAATAAAACTAAAATAATTTTTTATTAAAAATATTGCAACGGATTTATTCGAACATCTGTTTATTTTTTATAAGGCGGCCAATAAAGAGCACTCGCTATTATCAAGATCAAATAAGGGGAGATTGAAGGGTCCGAACGTAACGTCTTTTGGTTTCAAGACGAGTTCCTTGTCGACCGCCGCACGAGCGGGCCGGGCGCGCGCCACCCCTGCTCACCCGCCAAATTCAAATTAGACCATTCAAATTCAAAAATAGAAGGAATTGATCGTTCCAAAAGTTAGATGCTTTATTCAAAAAGTTTTTGTTTTTTAAAAGTGCTGTGTTTTTTTATGCCAGTCATATTTTAGACGCAAGTATTAATTTAGAGGTGCTATTTTAAAATAATTAAAATAATATTTTTGTGCAATATAAGTGAAATAATAAATAGTCTGATTTACGTGCCTTATATACAAAGGATAATTTATTGAAACATCAAGGATTTCTTTGATTGAGGTGAGTTATTTGGATATTTTTTGACGTTTACAATAATATTGACAGAATATTATATCATGAAGAAGTGCCTCGTATCTGTTGTTTGCGTGCCATGCGATTAGCTACTTACTCTTATTTACTTTTAGGCTTGTTTTCTGTTGAAAATTATAATTGTTTTTTTGTGACGTGATGAAGAAGTCTGCTAAGAGTTTATGGGTATATGGGTAATGGACTGCTGAGACGAGGCCTCGGGTTCGATCCCAGGTTTACCATGGCACACACCAATGACTTTTCGATGCTTGTCGAAGTTATGTGTGTATTTATCGCAGGTTCATAAGTGCCCGGTTAATGGCAATAGGCTCGCCACCTATTACATTGGGACCTAAACATAAACTGGCGAAATGTGGGTGCTAGCACCTCTGCCTACCCCTTCGGGGTATATAGGCGTGAGTTTATGTTATGTTATGTTATGCTAAGAGTTTCCATAATCTTCCGCTCATTCACTCATCTTTCGTCTTCCTTTCATTCTTTCCCGGACTCCAAACCTGTGCATCCGAATTTCCAGTTCTATAGTTCCCCTTAGAGCCCGGTACTCTCTTCCATACTAGTTCCTTTAGGATTACAACTGCTGTCTGAACATAAAGGTAGAGAACTCAAAGAGGGATGCCTATATCAGATCTGTCACTAAGTAGGTGTGTAATATGTATAATTAACATTTCAATAGTATTTGTATTAGTCCTCGTGTACCACATAAATATATTGCTGCAATCCCCATCTATCTATCTAAAGCCGAGATACAGGTTCCCACCTAGTTCGGCTGCAGATGTTCTCAATAGCATTTGTGAATGCACCTAACATTGTATTCTGAATTCTACTATTTTACCTATGATGTTTTGCCTTGTGTAATAAATAATAAATAAATAAATAAATATCTAATCAGTTGACGGCTTGCAACTGAAGTTGAATTGTACGTCGAAGTTCTTAGTGGAACCGTGTATAACCTACAAAAATAGGGAGCACACTATTGAATATATTTTTCAACAGAGAACAAGAAGTCGAAAAGTAAATATAAGTTAATAGAGACAATATTTTAATGTACAATTAAAAAAAAAAGTATAAACGATTGTATTCCATATTTAAATAATTATGGAATACAGTCGTCAGTTGTTTTTTTGGTTACCTTACCTTACCGGGAGGTCAATGACACTTGTTTATTTACCGCGCGAAAACAGCTGATTGATACTGCTCCATACCAGGTGTTTAGTCAGTTCGACTCCTGATAACTGCAAATATTTTAATACAGGTATTCACATTTTAAAATAGATATATTTATGTGAACTTAATGATTATGACCTTAAAGTCGAAATTTGTTTCAATAAAGAAAGTATCCGGAATAGAGTAGAGGACCCCGCCATATCCATACTAATATTATAAATGCGAAAGTAACTCTGTCTGTCTGTCTGTATGTTACGCTTTCACGCCTAAACCACTGAACCGATTTTGATGAAATTTGGTACCTATAGGGGTAGATTAGACCATGAGAAAGGCTACGTTTCGTCGCGATAACCGACATCCAGGCGGGCGGAGCCGCGGGCAAAAGCTAGTACCCCCATATATCTCGAACATTCAAGACTTGGAGGAAACCGAGGCTAATAATTCGATGATGACGATTAGTTAGATAATAGGTTCCCAGTTTGTGCCTATATGGACCCTATAAACCTGTACCATTGTTTTTGTTTGCCATCGTTTTACCCTGTAGTTTATTTTACTCGAAATTGACCCTTAAAATGAGCAGCTTAAGGGTAAATTTTTTCATTGGAAGAAAACAGAGTCACAGAGTGATAGTGGCTTTTTGAAGCTAAACCATTTTAAATCTTATCTGCAGGGGAAAAAGTACATAATCATTTGAAGACAAAGGAAGTGCAGTGCAGCAGCGCGAAGCTGCTTGACGCTGCCAGTAGCCTTTTCTAGTAACAAGTTCTGACCAACGCTCGCACCGACTTTCAGTGGAAATTGTTCATAAGAATCTTCTTAAGTTTTTTTTACCTGAATGCCTAAGGAAGGAGGGTAATGTTTTTTAAAGAAAGGGCATTCTGCACCTTAGAGTCGGACGTCCGCTTTTAAAGAAAGGTACCTTACCTAGCACTAGGAGTAGCGAAGGTTGCAAATTTTCAAAAGGCAAACCAGTGGATCCATACTTAATATTATAAATGCAAAATACTCTGTCTGTAGGTATGTTGCGCTTTCACGCCTAAACCACTGAACCGATTTTGACGAAATTTGGTATAGGGGTTGATTAGACCATGAGAAAGGACATAGGCTATGTTTGGTCGCGATAACCGACATCCACGCGGGCGGAGCCGCGGGCCAAAGCTAGTATGTTATAGTTTAAATGTAAAAATCTCTGCTACGCCTTCCCTTTACAAAGCAAGCCGGTAAGAATCGTGTTGTAGGGACCTAGCCTCTGTTACCTAGTAATTTAATAATAAATAAATATTCCACAACATCCTACACAACGCTATCTAGTTCCATGGTAAGCTTTTAAAGCTTGTGTTATGGAATCTAGAATGCGGATAAACATACATAGATACCTACTTGTTTTTTTTGTAAATACATACATGTTATACATAGAAACACCCAGACCAATGCAAATAGCCATATTCATGCATACAAATATTTACACTGAGCGGGAATCGAACCTGCGCCTCCTGCGTAGCAGTCGCGTTCACTACCACCACGCCACGGAGGCTGTCATACCGTCATACCATTTAATCTCCTAGTTTGTCTGCCAACCCCGAGAGCTTCTCGTCTCATCGGCAATGTTCTTAATGGGAAATAGGAATGGTCAGGGATCGCATTCCTAACATGATCGCAAGTTCCAAGATTACGCTAAAATAACCTTCATAAATGCCGTCTGACCATTTTTTTTACCGACGCCTACCGACTAAAAACCCCCACGGTAACGCCCAGCAGCCTATGGTTGGGAAGGTAAGCCCTCGGAAGTACTCCCAGTACTCACAGACCTATGGCTATAATGCGGCCTCGCCTAGGTGGTTTAGGTGCTATCCTCCGTCTATGGGGGGTTTTCGGCTGTTATGCCGTCTAACCTTTCAACTTGAAGAGGAAATAGTACACCTGCGTTAGTCAGTCAGCTAATATATAGCTTGTTTCATATTGCTTGTGCCAAGCTGAGGTGACTTCTTAGAAGGTCACCTCAGCTTGGCAGCTTGAGCCTCGAAAATCTCGGTGAAGCCATACCCACGATTCATTAACAAAAACACACAAAGACACTTAAAATCCGTAACGTTACTCATCATGAAACTTTTAAATACTGAAACAGTAAAAATAAATACGTCCTTGACCCGCTGTAATACAGCCAATGTCAAGGTCAGCCAATGAACGGCGGAATCAATAACTCATTACTTTTTTATTTCGTTTAACATTTAAAAATAACATGTTTTTTCGCGCGCTCTCACCGCGTCGATTACGTATCGGTCGCTGATGGCCATTATGACGCGGGAATCACGTGACGCATTACCATTTAATTATTTTTTTTTATTTCGTAGTTCGTTCATTCATTCGGTCGTTGATTTTTAATGCTTGTTGTGTTTTTTTCCGGGGGTAACATTGAACGCAGTTGTGAATCGGAATTTTATTATTTCGTGGTGGTTGATGTGTGTGCGGATTTTTTATGTGGGAACTTCAGACTAAAAGAATGTGAGAACTTTGTTATTATGCAAGATTCATTAAGAAGGCGACAAAAAACAATGTTTCATCGACATGAGAGATAAAGCGGTCTTTTTAATAGAGCCTGCTATAAGAAGCGATGATGATGAATAATGATAAATTTATATTTAACCCAAATTTGAAGGATATTAATTCGAAATACTTTAGGAAAAAATTAAGTGCTCAAGTGGGACTTGAACCCACGACCTTTCCCTTCCTTCCAACTGAGCTATTGAGCCACACTTCAATTTTCCCTTCTCTTTATTTTCGTCTTTTAAGGGCGACGGTGGAGCCAGCTACTAACTTTCTTACGAACTGTTGAACTAGTGAATGATTTTTCAACCATTTTTAAACATTAATTTTTATGAAATTTTATAACTACAAATTATAAAAGTCGGCAGATGAGAGGGTCATACATAATTTTGAGTTTATCTATACAAATAAATAAAATTGGAGTGTCTGTTTGTAATATTAAAATAACCGCTTTCTACTACATGCATATGAATGTATATACGGTACACATACCAAAATATATATTTTTAAATTTTTTGTCTGTCTGTCTGTCTGTCTGTCTGTCTGTTTGTTTTGGCTAATCTCTGGAACGGCTGGACCGATTTGGACGGGACTTTCACTGGCAGATAGCTTATGTAATAAGGAGTAACTTAGGCTAAAAAAAAAATGCCAAAAACAAAAAAAAAACTGATTTTTTTTATTAAGTACATTCCACGCGGACGAAGTCGCGGGCACAGCTAGTATCTAATATGAATAAGCCTGTTCAATTAGGAGAGTATGCCTGCCCTCAGAAGTCAATGAATTTACAAGTAATCGTTCCTAGAATTAAACCAACAAAGAAAATCGATGTAGTAAAAAAATTTACTTGTAAATTAATCATTTTTAAAATTTTTACCCGACTACACCAGCGAGGGTAATGTGTAACGTGCGAATGTATGTATGTATGTATGTAGTTTTCTTTGTTTCCCTCTACAGTTGTGCAAAACCTATACATTGGATTTTTGGCGCCAAAATATATGCTGTCTAAATAAAAGATTCTTCAAACATATCGAGTAGGATATCAAAATGAAGGGAATCAGAAGGTGATTACAAAAATATAAACATCACATAAATCCCCACGGGTACCACCCCCACGGAGCCGGTGGAGGTGGTTATGTCGGACTCGAACGGACTAAAACGCACGCCGTCTTGGGTCCTTGGTTGTCCGAGGTGAGATTGCCAAAAGCATATCTCTCGCACCCCGGCAGACCCAGGATCATCTCTTTCGAGATGGCCCCCTTCGGGTTGTGGGGACCACAGGATCCCCATCTAGCCCCGGTCACGGGGAGGCGCACTTTGCGCCGCCGCCGCGGCCTGCTTCTGCTAGGTGACAGGCGGCTCCACCGGTCACCCCCAGGCCAGCGCTCATGGAGGACGGAGGTCGGTCTGCGACCTCCGACGTCCGGTTCGCCTTCGCTCTGCGCGGGCTTCCCGGGCCCGAAGTCTAGTTCATATATAAATCTGTGATTTAATCACATTGAATTAAAAAAAAGAGGATTGACATCACAAGACAATTCTCTTTTTTGGTATTTTATTATTCATTTTGAAAGCGTTGCAAAGAGTTTTGTTCTTTTTTAATCTCCTTTCATAATATTTTAAGTAATTTTAATGTCCTAGAAATAATTCTTATTTTAAAACATCACTCTACCAATAATACCCTTAAATCTTCGACTCATAGTCCCACTGTCTGTCCCCCGCCAAATTTATGGGCAACTTTCAATTTGGCTAACACGCTCGTAACCCGTAAATCTCGAGAACAATTAACAACTCCTTGCGGCCGCTGCGGTCTCACAGACCGGACACTTGGACACAGATAATACATCTGCTTGATTAAAATTTGAGGGTTAACTTGATGGTAATAGACTCTATAATGTGACATCTAATTACGATTTAGAATTTTTAGTTATTGATTTTTTTTTGTAAAATACCGGTTGTAAGGGGAACGCTCTCGAAGCCGAAAACCCCTAGTAGTAAAAAATATCGAAATGAACCAAAAAAATTTTTTTTTTTACTTAACCGTTTTTTTATGCCAATGTGTTACGAGTATGTACGTACCTGGAGTACTTACTTACTTACTTACTTCCAGCGGGGGACGCCGTCGACCGGACGGGTGATCTGCCCTCTTTGTGGGCCATTTCACCCAAATCCCCTGTGCCTCCCCTGGGGAGGCCAAGGGGGCGTCCGGCAATCACGGCGCTCCGTCGAACCTACCTGTTTCTTTGCAGAATCTTACGATCTGTTCCACCTTCAGATCCTCAAGGTCTGGTGTTTCTAATGTGTCCGTCCCCATGTTTTCCCATCTTGCTCTTGAGTACATGGGGCATTTGGCAAGCAGGTGGAGGCTGGTCTCCTCGGCCTCCATGCACTCTGGGCATTTGGGGTCGGTTTTCACTCCTATAAGTGTCAGGTGCCTGTTTAGTCGACAGTGTCCTGTTATTACTTCTATAACCAGCCTCATACCTGGAGTACTACTAGGGGTTTTCGGGTTCGGGAGCGTTCCCCTTACACCCGGTATACAATGTTCTCTACAACACTATTGTTACTGTCGGCCACAGGGGTGTTGATTACCGGAGGCCTCGACCTCATAGTATAGCTGAACAGAATTAGTCTGTGTTATGGATTCTAGAATGCGGTTAAACATATTTAAATTAATTTAGATTTTGTAAATATGTATGAATTAAAGACACACAAACTTACTTAAGATGTCCACTGTGTAGAACTTAAATAAAATATTTTTCTTTCTTTCTTTCTAATGAAAATGAACAGATATTCAAATAGATGCATACGAATATTTTTATTGAACAGGAATCAAACCCGAAATATTTCGTCTGTTCACGATTTACTTATAATTTACTTTTATTATAACTTATACCATAAAAATTAAATTAAAAATTTAAAAAACCCCCGTCACAAAAAACACCTCCAAAAAGTTGCAAATAAATGAATAAATTTTATTCAACGGTTGCCATGTCGGGGGACCTTAACTGGTTTTAAGCCCTCCTTTGAATCGTAAGGTCCCCCGACATGGCAACCGTTGAATAAAATTTATTCATTTATTTGCAACTTTTTGGAGGTGTTTTTTGTGACGGGATTTTTTAAATTTTTAATTTAATTTTTATTTTATACTTTTTAAATTGATCTACTAGTCAAGCTCTTTCATTTGATACCCACATTGAGGGAATTATAAAGAAATACGTATTCCAACATGTTGTGGCGGTGGCCATCTTTGACCGATTTTTTTCAAACATGGCTAAGAACACTCCCGACTAATATACCTTTCAAACAAAAAAAAACTACATCCAAATCGGTTCATCCATTTGGCTGCTACGATGCCACAGACAGACACACACACACACACACACACACACACACACACACACACACACACAGACACGTCAAACTTATAACACCCCGTCGTTTTTGCGTCGGGGGTTAAAAATAAGCAACTTTCATGAAATCCTTCGTTAAAACTGTATTATATTTCTCATTAAATTTTCCCAATATTAAAGGAGTTCAAACCAAAAGAACCACAAGCCTTTTAGAACATCTTTTATAAAACTTATTTCGTTATAAAGTATTGGTAGTAAAGACGCGGTTTCATCGACAGCGGTTTAACTTGCGTAGAGAGCGGAGATAATAGCGATCGCGCTTGGGGTTCAAAACTTTTTCCCTGAAACTCTCCTCCCTTTCAAAATTTGGTTTGTCTTGAAGTTCACAAGAACGTCTGCCATTTGACTTCTTCCAACCCGAGACGAAAGTGTCCATCAGAGCCTCATACGTCAGTCAGCTAGTGTATCGGCCTGTAGGTGAATTGGATTGGGCACTAAAATCTGAGTGTACCCGGATTGACAATGGATGTAACCGGTAGGTATGTGGAAATAGAATATTACTATGTTTTGTCCGCGGCTCCGCACGCGTGGATTTCGGTTATCGCGACCAAACAGAGCCAGGTTCTTTCTCATGGTCTAATCTACCCCTATACCAAATTTCATCAAAATCGGTTCAGTGGTTTAGGCGTGAAAGCGTAACATACAGACAGACAGACAGAGTTACTTTCGCATTTAAAATATTAGTCTGGATGGAACTCACAATATTTATATTCCAAAAAAATCTTTTATTTGTCGTCAAATCGCTGGCAGTCACACCAATGCCTTACGCCCATTTTAAGGATTACTACCCCTTTCTTCTATTGTATTGCCCTTTACAAATTTGAATTAAAATCTTGGCAACTCCGACAATATTGAGTGTACTTATGTTACGTTATAAGAAATCGTCCAACGGTCGTTTTATTACTTTTAACAATGTCCAGGGCATAGGCATTTTAGGGTTAGACTCATACAGTCGACATAGGAGATAAGTTTGCACATACATATAAATACAACTTTAAGTATATGAAAAAATTCAACCACATCTTTTTTTTACCGTGTAACCGGTAAAAAACCGGGAGGGAAAATCCTTCATGGATACTATGCTGGACTCCTACCGTCTTAAAACCCTCACGGTAACGCCCAACAGCCTACGGTTGGGAGCCCCGGGTAAGCCCTCTTAAGGATGTCCTAGGACTGCCAACAGACCTACGGCTACAACACTGCGGCCTCGCCTAGAGGGTAGTTCGGGTGCTATTCCGCGTCTATAGGGGGTTTCGGGTGTCATCCCGCTTCTTAGGGGGGCGTGCGGAATCATATCACTTTTGTAGAATTATACAGAGTAAAGGGTTCAAATATCAGTCGGAAAATATTAACCACTTGGAGAGTTTAGATCTTCGAGGTTACAGCCAACCTGCAAGCCAATATTGGTTGCCAGATGAAAGTCTGGCGCAGGCTCTCAGGGTTGAGAGTTCAGACGTCAGTACCTTCTGTGATAACAAACCAAATTATGAAAAACTCCAGGGCCTCGATTCTGCTAAAGCCAAGCCACAGTGGTGCCACCGTCACTCCAAAAAACTGTATTAAATAATAGACTTTAAAGCGATGCGGTTTAAGTGCAAAATTAAATGCCTTTTTTTTTATATTTCACAATATTCTACTTACACAACGCTATCTGGAACCATGGTAAGCATAGCTTAACTAGCTAGTGTTATGGAATCTAGAAGAAGGATAAATATACTTAGATACTTTTTTTTTGTAAATACATACATATTATACATAGAAACACCCAGACCAATGCAAATAGCCATATTCATGCATACAAATATTTGCACTGAGCGGGATTCGAACCCGCGCCTCCTGCGTAGCAGTCGCGTTCACTACCGCCACGCCACGGAGGCTTTTTGCAGAGCAATTGAAAAAGTGTAATGAAACTGTTTTCATTTCATTTTGGACTTTAGGCATAGGTATAGAAATAAAGTCTAAAATTTGATATAATTTTTTGCAGTAACTGTGGCACCACAGTGGTTCAGCTTTAGTAGAATCGAGCTACTCACCATCTACTTACCTCTCGAGAAAAAATCGATATCTTAGTTACTACCTACCTATATTAACATCACTAATAATACGCAACCGGACTTAGTCGTAATTTCCCCTGTTCTAGATTCCCCCGAAATCTTTGCAGTTTTGAAATTCGGCTCATATAGAAAAGGGGGGTAATCGCGATTAACCCCACAAGCCTACAAGCGATTAATCGTAGATGACGATACAATAATAATATCAAAGTCTCTACCCATCTCCTCCAATAATCCTCAACCGTAAAAGTTACGATAACAAAATCTCCATCCAACCTTTTTATTGCCAGGTGTTTAAATAAAGAAATAAAAAGTTAGATTTGTACCATCGTAAGCTTTCGACTAACATAAACAATCCTAAACCTTCTCCCGAACATTATAAGAGAGAATTGTCTAACCTGTAACATCAAAACGGATGACAATATTCTGTAATTGTGAGACTTCAATATTGGTTTAAAGACCGTCACTCACGGTTGTGTAGCCAACACAATTGCCAGGGACCCGACATGTTGGCTACCGAATATCGGAATCGGTAGTCTCATTTTGTGAACCAAATCGGATCCCTGTTGATCGTCCTGACATGTTGGAAGCAAAATCTAAACGTGAGTAAAGGTTTTTATAATAATGTTATCGCAAAGTTAGTATTATGTTTCAAAGGACAATCAACTGTATTTTGATCACACTAAAGTATGTTTTAGAATAACAAACGTTCACACGTATGACGTATAACAAAACGAATGAAAAAGTTTTTATTTATCGCTTCAGCACTTCATTCTTGTTTTGTTCAAAGAAGTTTAAACCCTAATTCAGGTGAGTAAAGTTTATTTTTGCGTAATGATTTTAGAATCAACAATAAAACCGTTCCAAATTCAAAGTTATTCGAAATGCTAAAACGTTAAAGGTGTGCCAATAAAAAAGAAGTTAGCTTCTTACGTTAGGTGCCGTAACGCGGGATATAGGTCCCGTGGTCGCCATTTTGTATTTTATTTCTTATTTTGTTGCAATCATAAAAGTGCGGTGCTAAAGGAAAACGGAAACGAGTTTTGTCTTGGTTAGCACTTTTATTTAAAATCAACTTAGTATCTGAGGACAGGTTTTACTCGAGATTTGAGGGAATTTAATTGAAGCAAGAAATTCAAAATGCCTACGACTTCGTCCAATGATTTTTTTAGTCATAGGTACGTACTACGTGCCCCCTTTCTGGTGGCAATACGAGAATACAGTGGTTCCCACACCCCTAGGGGGCATTTATAGGGAATGGCAATAAGTTATTTCGTATTTGGCATAACATACTTAACATAGAAGCGTCGGTAGCTAAGTGGTTAAGGTTTCGGCTTTACGATTGAAAGGTCCCGGGTTCGAATCCTGGCCATTATACTACCGACGTGACGTTGGTGGGGTTAGAGGGAATATTAGTAATTTCGGTTGTAATATTCTTTATAAAAAAAAATCGCATACTATACTGCCTGTCGGTAGAACGTTCACCTGTTACGTCAGAGGTCACTGGTTCGATGCACTGTACAAATATTTGTACACGTGAATACTAGTGATTGCATTGTTTCTATGCATCAAAGTCAAAGTCAAATTGCATTTTTCATTCTTTGTAGGCCATTAAAACGGCAATTACGAAACGTTGAAATAATTAAATAATATAACATAACATAATAATAATAATAATAATAATAATAATAATAGCCTTTATTCAACAATCTCTTACATGCTAAACAAATTTTAATCTAAATTATCAAATTTAGTCGATATTGACACCGGTCTCGTTGAGATTGTCTTGCTTCCCAGCATAGGCCTCCCCTAAAGCTTGCCACAGTATGCGATGACGTGCCTTTCTAGTCCACGTGATGCCCGCAATTTTTTTAATATCGTCCTCCCATCTACGACGTTGTCTTCCTTTTCTTCTTTTATTTTCTCTTGGGCACAACTCTGTTATATCTTTGGTCCATTTATCTTTTTGACTCCGTATGATATGACCTGCCCACCGCCATTTTAGTTTTTTAACACAGTATGTCACATCTTGTATTTTAGTTTGTCGGCGTATTGTATTCAGATTTACTTTGTCTCTTAGTCTTATATTGAGCATACTGCGTTCCATACTGTGCTGACAGGTCTCGAGCATGCGTATATTGCGCTGTGTTAAGCTCCATGTTTGACATCCGTACGTCATTATAGGTAGAATACATGAGTCAAAGACTTTTTTCTTGGATCTGAGTGGTACTTGAGGATTTTTCACAATTTCTTTAAGGGACCAATATCTTTTCCATGCCATGTTTATTCTGTTGTTAATTTCTTTTATTGTGAGGTCTACAGGAGATATTATTTGTCCAAGATATGTGTATTCATCCACATATTCTATTACGGCACCGTTGTTTGTCATTGCCTTGGTCTTTGTGGTATTCATCGATAGTCCAACCTTAGAGCTTTCGTGTACAAGTTGTTCTAGCATATCCCTCAGACTACTTGCGTCACTGGAAACAAGAATCAGGTCATCTGCGAACCTCAGATGGTGTAGTTGCGCTCCGTTAACCCTTAGTCCGTAATTGCTCCAGTCGAGCTGTCTGAAAATATATTCGAGGACAGCCGAAAAAAGTTTAGGCGATAAAGGATGTCCTTGTCTGACCCCTCTCTCTATGGGGAAATCTTCACCCAGCCTTTCCGTTCTTATTTTAGCTTTCATATTCTTGTAAATATTGATAATCAGGCGTATATATTTTGAATGCACTCCTTGTATCGCTAATGATTCCCATATTTTTGCATGTTTTAGTGAATCGAACGCCTTATTATAGTCAACGAATGCCAAGTAGTAAGTTAGACCATATTCATTACATTTCTGAATAATTTGTTTAATAGTGTGTATATGGTCTAGCGTGGAAAAATCGCTGCGAAATCCTGCTTGTTCCTTTGGCTGATTTTCGTCCAAGATATTGGTTAGGCGGTTCAATAGTATCTTAGAGAAAATCTTATATATGTTGGACATCAGACTGATGGGTCGGTAATTAGCTATATCGTTTTTGTTTCCTTTTTTGTGAAGTAGAGTGACTATTGATGAAGTCCATTGATGAGGTATATATTCGGTGTCCAGAATTTGATTGAATAAATCTGTGATTGTATTTATTGTTACGGCTGCTGTTCCTAGAATAAGTTCATTAGATATACCATCCTCGCCAGGTGATTTTCCTTTTTTCTGTGACATGATAGCCTTAGTCACCTCTTCTCTCATAATATTTGGAATCTCCTCTTCTTCACTATCAATATATTTTAGGCTCTCTTGGGGTAGTGTTTCATGGTCACTGTATAGCTTGCGGTAATATTCTGTGGCTACTTTTAATATTTCAATCCTATTGGTTTCATGTTTCTTAGTTTTTATATTAGTCATTTTATCAATCCAATTTGAGCTCTCTTTTAGTTCATGCCAAGCTTTTTTAACTCCACCTGTCTTTTCTATATGATAGTTGATTGTTTCATTCCTTGTCTTCTGTCTATGTTTACGTATTTGTAGGTTTATTTCTTTACTTAGTTTTACAATTTCTTCTTTATTGCCTTTTCTGTTGCTAAACAAGGTTTGTCTCTGTATTATTAAATTTCTCGCTATCGGTCCTATTTTATCTTTTGTAAATTTATGTACTTTATAGTTATTTTCAAAGTCTTTTAATTCTTTTTCTAAACTGTTGTATTTGTCTTGAACATCATTAAGTTTGTTTATTTTTGTAATATTTGTATTTAAAGTTTCTAAAATATTTTCTGGAATCGGTAGGTGTATCGGAATTCTTGTATTTTGAATGTTCTTTCTTGATATTTTATTATACTCCCTTGTGTATAGTTGACCTCGGAGTAGTCTGTGATCTGTATCGTAGTTAAGCCTATTGACAACATCGATATTTGTAAACCATTTCGGTTTGTTCGTTAAAATATAATCTATTTCATTTCTTATCTTGCCATCGGGCGATACCCATGTCCATTTTCTATTATATTTTCTATTAAAGTAACTGTTCATGATGTGTAAGTTATTTTCTGAAACAAAATTAAAAAATCTTTGTCCATTATCATTCCTTTTACCGGTTGTATACGGACCCATTATTCTATCTTCATTCCTTCTTTTCTTTCCAAGTTTACCATTAAAGTCTCCAATAATTATAACATTTTTATACAAATTTTCCATTGTTTTCTTCAGTTGGCTATAAAAATCATCCTTAATTTCTTCCTTGGCATAGTTTGTTGGAGCATAAACTTGGACTATTGAAGTTGGTTCATTGTAGCCTGGGAGTTTAATGTTTAGAACAGCGATCCTATCGGACACTCCTTGGAACTCTATAATTTCTTTTTTTAGGTACTTTTTGATCATAAACCCTACTCCGTATAAGCCCGCTATTTCGTTTTTGTAGTACAAGATAAAGTTATCGTGGCTTTCAATATTTTCATCGGCTCTGCGTGTCTCACATAATCCTATGATGTCCCAGTTAACGGACTCTAATGCATGTTCCAGTTCTAATAGTGATTCATGTGATTTTAAAGTTCTTGTGTTAAGTGTACCTATATTTAATCTGACCCTGTGTCTTTGTGTACTGGTTTCCATTTGATTTCCAAGGAGTAACTGTTTTGAACCTTCTGCAAACTTTCGGGGGTTGTGGTCTTTTTCCCCTCGGTGACCAGCCGTGTTGGGGAGTAGTTTGTTTTTTGTTGATTCTATATTTGTTATGTATGTATACTTCACGTTTCCGGTGTCTGGTAGTTTTCATGCTTTTTTTGGTTCATTGGTTTTTTCTGACAGTGAGAAGGCCCTAGCCCTCATATATGCAAATGCATCAGTTTTGTGCATTTTAGAAGGAGCTATAATGCTTTTCCTCTCGGCAGAATGTGGTGACTGTACATTACTAGGTGACATAGAGAGATCCCTTTTCCTTCTTTCAGCTTCTTGTTTACTTTTAACAATAAGTTTATTGTTTTTTATAAATGCCAGATTCCCTTTTTCTTTTTCTTGTTTCATTTGCATCTGTAGATTCTTACGTATTTTTATTGTTTCCTTTGAAAAGTCTTCAGTTAGGTATGTATTTTGTGGCATTTTCGTTTTATTTTTCAGTACCTCTATCTTCTTTTGATAAGACGAAAATGTAACCAGTAAAGGTCTAATTTTTCCATCTTGTTTACGACCGAGTCTGTTATATTTGTTAATTTCGAATTTTTCTATACCAACATTTATTTCTTGTAAAATATTTTTTATTGTACAGTATAACTCTTCATAATTATTTTCAGTTTCTTTAACTCCATGTAGAATTACATTATTTTTTCTATTCATATCCTCCAAGTAATTAATTTTCTTGTTTAATGTCTCTACTTCACCTTTTAAGTATTTATTTTCCTCAATAATAGGTTGTATTTTCTCATCTATACTACGCATTAGATTGTCTGTAATAGTTTGGGTAATTGTAATTGTTTGTTTCTCGAGTTCATTTTTCATCATTTGAAACAGTTTCAACATATCCCCAGACATTCCTGCTGTATCCATTCTGCGATAACTAAACGTTCTGATGATAGGAGTGGAATGGAAAGTATTGTGATTTCGCTTACCGTGTTGGTAGCACTGCTGATATGTCAATGTGTATTTGACACTGTCAAAAGTGTCAAACGCACTCGTTGCTTCAATTATGTAGGTAGTTGATGTGTTTACTTATTCTTTCTATAATAATAATTGAATTTTTTTCTCACCCACAAATTGTATTGATGTGATTTTCGAAGTTATTTTCTGTGATATTTCTTGTTGTAAATCGAAATCTACTGCTATACATCAAAGTTATTTCGCTTCTGTGTGTTTGGTGAATGATTTTCTGCAATCTACAGTAGGGAATGTGCAGTTTTTCACAGTTTTATAAATAAAAACTTTGAGCACTTTTATAAACACTTTAACCATTTGGACGACCGGAACCGGAAAAACATAACATAACATAACATAAACATGCCTACCCCTTCGGGGAATACAGGCGTGAGGCCTGTATTCCCCGAAGGGGTAGGCAGAGGTGCTAGCACCCACATTTCGCCCGTTTATGTTTAGGTCCCAATGTAATAGGTGGCGAGCCTATTGCCATTAACCGGGCACTTATAAACCTGCGATAAATACACACATAACTTCGAAAAGCATCGAAAAGTCATTGGTGTGTGCCATGGTAAACCTGGGATCGAACCCGAGACCTCGTCTCAGCAATCCATTACCCATACCACTAGGCTACCGCAGATTCATTAATTTTAAATATTAATACTTTAAATAATTAAATAATATTTGTTTAGCAAATGGACAACCGGTTCGAGCCGCGGTCCCGACCTGAGAAGAATAAAATATATCAATAAAATCTAATAAGTAATACCCTATGTAAGAATAGATTATATTATATTGATAGATTTTTGGGCATTCGCTCAGACCTCTTCCATAGTTTTGTAGGACATCCGAAAGAATGATAGAGAGTAGGCCCAGCCTTCCCGGGAATTGTTCGGTATTCATAGTATGAGGACGCATCCAACTGGCCCCCCTTTGACAGCCTCCATGGTGTGGCGGCGGTAGTGAACGCGACTGCTACGCAGGAGGCGCGTGTTCGATTCCCGCTCAGTGCAAATATTTGTATGCATGAATATGAGTATTTGCATTGGTCTGGGTGTTTCTATATATTATATGTATATATTTACAAAAAAAAAGTATCTAAGTATGTTTATCCGCATTCTAGATTCCATAACACAATCTAGTTAAGCTTATCACGGGTCTCGATAGCGTTGTGTAGAATGTTGTGGAAGATTTATATATGGGCACGACTCAATATTGATCTACAGTAATGAATGAGTCGCTAATGAATCGCACATTGCTGAATAAATAATATACGAATAGAAAACAACAGCTATATAGCGCTCGTGTAAGGGGTAAGCAGAGAACATCATCCTCGTTACGATTATTTTTTAGAAATGACACGTCAATTTGACTTCACCTCGCCTGATGGTAAGCTAAAGGCAGTCTCGGAAAGAGGGTCACCATCGTAAGCATGTACCATGTTAATAGCAGTGGCACTCAAGTATACGGCCTCATCAGATGCCTTTTCACACCCCGCTTATGGACCCGGGACTGTAGGAAGAAGGACACACGTAAGCTGGCAGGGAGTTCCAGGTCTTAATGGTGCGGCATAGGAATGAGTCACTGAAACGCTTGGTTCTAGCAGGTATACTCTTCACCGTATACGGATGGAATCTTAGCCCTGCACCTGTTTTCCTGTGAAGGAAAGGAGAGGGTAGGACTAACTATCTCAGTTTTGATAAAATTTGCAATTAAAAGGTCGAGACACCACTGGTGTTGTAAGCTTTAATAAATTCTTCTCCATTTGATTGCAAATATCTACCTATTGCCAACCCCGCTCGCATCTAAAGCCTGCACTATGGGGCTCGAGGTCTGCTTTCCATGATTCGGTTTATTTTGACTTTTAAGAGAACGACTACCATCTGACCTCTGAGGCCTTCAATAAAATGTGTGCAAAACCTATACATTGGATTTTTGGCGCCAAAATATATGCTGGCAAAAAATACGATTCTTTGAAGTTATCGAGTAGGGTATCAAAATGAAGGGAATCAGAAGGCGAATACAAAAATATAAATATGTCATATTGTAATTCAAAAGTTTAGTATAAAATAAATTATTAAAAATTAAAAAAAACCGACTGCTGTTTAAAAGATCAAAACAAGTTTGATAGCAAGCGGTAGCCATTGGCCAATCATTAACCAAAAAAAATAATGGATACCACCTGCTATCAAACTTGTTTCGATCTTTTCAACAGCAGTCGGGTTTTTTTTATATTGTATTTTATCTTAAACTTTTGTGTTATGACATATTTATATTTTTGTAATCGCCTTCTAATACTGCCGCGCTTACGAAAAACGCATTATGTACGATTTTTTGTGATACTGAGTTATATACTGCCGCGCTTACGAAAAACGCATTAAGTACCTTTTTGCAACATCCGAGAAAAAGGCGTTTAAAGTTTTTTTTATTATTTTACCTATATCTCCGGAACTAAGTTAGCTATTGATGTGCATCTTGGACTAAGAGGTGCAGCCGAGTGAAAGGTACACTTTCCTTTTTATAATAATGATTAAAAAGTTAACATTAAATTAATAATTAAAAAAAATAACTTATTGTTAGCAATTATTATGGTTTTATCCTAAATAGAATGTTTTCACATAGACTAATATTAACTATATTAAGTGCATTAGCTATTAAATATGGTTAATGAGTATATTATGTTCATCAAATTAGGTACTCTAAATTTATAAAGTTTGCAAATTAATGGGATGATTATTGAACTCTGGTCTGAAAGAATACAATAATTGCATAAAAAGTCTTTATTTCTTCAAACACACTTAAAAATACAAAAATCACTTTAACACAGCCACGTCTATTTATCATTAGGCTTTTTTTTTAACCGTGGGGGAAAATCCTTCATGGATGTTGTGCCGGACTCCTACTGACTAAAAACACCCACGGTAGCGCCTAGCAGCCTATGGTTGGGAGCCCCGGGTAAGCCCTCGGAAGGATGTCCCAGGACTCCCATCAGACCTAAGGCTACAATTGCGGCCTCTTCTAGGGGGTGTTTCGGGTGCTATCCCGATTTTTCCCGGGGGGGGGGGGGGGGCGTCACGCTGCCGTCATGAGCCTGCTTGTGTAAAGACGATGAGCAGCCAACTCACCCTCCTCAGGCCCCCCGTCATGGAGGCCGATGGTCTTCGGCGAAGACATGTCGGCGGCGCCAAAGCCGCCGACTGCGGAACTCGGGTGGGAGAGTTTTCTCCCGCTCTCGCCCCGCCGCCTCTTTCACGAGCATGACCTGCTCACAGAAAGAGGCGGCGCAGTCCCACTTACTCCCGCTGGAGACCATAGCTCGCACCATGGTCTCGAGCGAGAGAGTGCCCGCGCCCAGACCCACCACGAGGACCTGGCGCTGTTGCGCCCACGCCGTGCACTCCACCAGCGTGTGGAGCGCTGTGTCATCGCTGCGGTCCTCGCAGTGCTGACACTCGGCCCGTGGTTTCCCGGTGTCTTCGCCACAGGTACCTACCGAAGCTACCATGCCCGGTAAGCATCTGTGACATGACACAAGAGCACCATGTCTCCTCTCCAGCCACTCGTCCATGACCGGTCTGACTTTGGTTGCCCAACCTTCCATGTCTCCACGGTTTCCTGGTAGAGCTGGGACCGCGGGGCCCCGATTTCTCGAGACGCAGGCCATTGGCCCCGCTCCAGCGCCTCCTTGCGCCATATAAATAGAGACGCAAGGGCTCTCGCTTCCAGGTCCCATGGAGGGGTCCCGGCTAGGAGACATGCCGCCTCACCTGAGATCGTGCGGTATCCCCTTATCACCCTGACGGCCATCGCTCTCTGTGGGCTCAGCAATCTAGCCACATTACTGGCAGTCAGGTTCTCTGCCCATACGGGGGCCCCGTATAGGGCCATACTTCGCACGATCCCCAGGTACAGTCTCCTGCAGGGAGCGTTGGGTCCCCTGACGTTGGGCATCAGCCGCGCGAGTGCGGCTCCTTCTTTCTTCTCCCTTTCTTTCTTTGGTAATTCCTCGCGGTGACATTTTACTAGGAAATTCCGGGAATGTCTTGGTTTTTTTTATTTTTGCCTGAAGGAAATCTAAGGTCTTCCAATCACCAGAATAATTATCTTTAAATTTAAGTACATATTCTCCTTTCTCGGCTTTAACAGATATTATATCCTTTAGATACACTCTGTGTTGTTGCTATTATTCTTAGCACTTACTTATTTTAATATTACACAATTGCTTACAATAAACGCACTAACTGATAGTTGATGCATTTATGTCTAGCGCGATAGGTCATTGTAGAACTGAAGTCTGCACTAACTGTACGTGATGCGTTTTTAGTAAGTAAAATATTATTTATAACTATGTTAATGCGTTTAAGAGTACTGAAAAAGCGGGGTTTTATTAGGAATATTGAAATGGTATGTATGGGAAAGTAATAGAGCTCGTTTTTCTGATTCCGAATATCTTATCCTTCATTTTGATACCCTACTCGATAAGTTTGGAGAATCTTTTTTTGACAGCATATATTTTGGCGCCAAAAACCAACGTATAGGTTTTGCACACATTTTATATATCCTATGATACTCGGGAGGTACATTTCATTTGTGACTCCACTTATCGAAATCTGTCCAGCCGTAAGGCCTGTAGAGGGTAACGAAGAAATTACATACATACATACTTATATACATACATACTTACATACATACATACTTACATACATACATACTTACATACATACATACTTACATACATACATACTTACATACATACATACTTACATACATACATACTTACATACATACATACATACGCACGTAATACATTAGCATTACCCTCGCTGGTGCAGTGCAAATCCACCACTGAAAATTACAAGAATATTTTTTTACTATATCGATTTTGATGAACGATTACTTGTATATTCATTGACTTCTGAGGGCGGGCGTACTCCCCCAATCGAGCCGGCTTATTTATCCATACTAATAGGTACTATAAATGCGAAAGTAGTAACTCTGTATGTCTGTCTGTCTGTATGTTACGCTTTCACGCCTAAACCACTGAACCGATTATGATGAAATTTGGTGTAGAGGTAGATTAGACCATGAGAAAGGACAAAGGTGCGATCGCCGACATTCACGCGGGCGGAGCCGCGGGCCAAAACTAGTATTAGATAAAGCTCTGCCATAAGTCTGCCCCATATAACAACTACTGGAGATACTCAATAACTTCTATCAACAATCAAACCTAAAACTCCACGATCTCATGCACAGAATCTTTAACAACAGACAAAGACAAACAGCAGCTTATTTAAACAAATAAGTTTGATACTTCATCTTGGCGGTAACCCATCTCGCACTCAATCTCATTCAAGTTAAGAACGTATTCACGACCGTTTTACGACGCACGCACATAAAATTACCGGGGTGACAGTTTATGAGTGCTAGCACTCGCGGTGAGGCAAACAGAGTCGACGCTTTAAAAAAGTCTCCTATAAGCGGGGCGTGAACAGGCATCTGATGAGGCCGTCAAGCTGAGTGCCACCACTGTTAACATGGTACTTACATTACGATGGTGACCCTCTTTTCGAGACTTTGCCTTTAGCTTAACATCAGGCGAGGTGAAGTCAAATTGACGTGTCCTTTATAAAAAAAATGTTATTGAGTAAGGCCTAGCCCGCACTGTGATAGTATGAAGCTATAGTCGCTACATAAAAAACCGCGTGGAAGTTACTATTCAATACATGGATTTTTTACCGCCAGAAGAGCAATCGTGCGATGAAATATCGCTGTACAGACCCTTAATGTGTTTTAGAAAATAAAAAGTACTTGCAAATATTTTGATTTTGCTATGTCGCTTTTTGCTATTACGCCTTCTTACCAGGGCCTCGATTCTGCTGAAACCAAATCATTGAGGTGCCACCGCCATTGCACAAAACGGCATGAAATAATAGACTTTAATAGAGTAATTGAAAAGATGTAATGAAACTGTTTTCATTCCATTTTGAACTTTAGCTGTATAGAAATAAAGTCTAAAATTTAATGTATTTTTCTGCAGTGATTGTGCCCCACAATGGTTTCGCTTTAGTAGAATCAAGGGCCTGATGAGGTGTTTAAAGAAGCGGCTAGCGTCTGGCGAGTAAACTCGAGAAGAAAACCTGCTTTTACGAAAAAAAAAAGTAAACCTTCTTTTTTTTCGTGAGGAAATCCCCTCGGATACTTCCCCCGCCGGAGCCGGAAGGACTCGAACTGACTAAAACCGCACGCCGACTGAGGGTCGTAGTGCTAGGCGGTAGGTGAGGTTATCTTCGACATATCCCTCGCACCCCGGTTGACCCAAGGCCATCCCTTACGGTCTGGCCCTCCTCGGCGGGAAGGAAACCTGCATCACAATCTCGTCCGTTAATCGGTAGGCAGGAGATGGGTTTAGTAAGTAAGTAAGTAAGTAAGTAATATTTTATTGTTCAAAAACAGTTTTACATTTCATTAGACTTAGTAGTTAGTGGGTGAAATAAATTAATGGCGTGTGGTCATGTAACTCTATGCAAGTCACCATTAAAGTAAGTATTATCACTGTTCATTAGACTGTGATATTATAACATCACGAATGTGAAAAAGTTACTATGTGGTGTCAGTGGAAGGCAATTAAAGGGCATTAAAAGATTCTTACGCGGTCGGCAGCACGAGTGTGATTCCTATGGTGTTGCACACTTTCCATCTGGTTGGCCGTGTACTTTTCTGCCACGTAAGTAGTATAAAAAAGAGACATTCTAGTGGGACCAATAGGTACTCTATTTTCCCCTTGAGAGAAAATTTGACAGGTAAAATATTGAACCTAACACACAGACGTAAACGAGAATACCTCTATATTTGTTCTGAGAAAAATCGGCCGTTACAGCAATTTGTTTACATTAAGTAAAGTAATTTGTTGAACAACTTTACGACATGACTTCAGTAACAAGCAAGATGGGCTTTTTGAAGTACCTTAGAGATAGGTATAAAAATTTATTTTTTTAGCAACCGAAGTTACTAATATTCTCTCTAACCCCACCAACTAAGCTAAATTACACATATGAACACTTGCACTTTTTCCACAATATTTATTATAATGAACCTGACCGGTTTCGCCTTATACGACATTTTTTTTTTATATATAAAATAATATTAGAACCAAAGTTACTAATATTCCCTCTAACCCCTCCAACTAAGCTAAATCGCTTGTGCTAGGAGTGGGTTCACGTCGGTAGTGTAATGGCCAGGATCGAACCCGGGACCTCTCGATCGTAAGGCCGACTCCTTAACCACTAAGCTAGTCCACCAAAACCACTAATCATAGGTTTGCATTTAACAAAGGTTTTGGATGTTCTTCGCTAAATGTAAACCTCTCTAACCCCTCCAACTAAGCTAAATTTCACATATTGAGAACATTATTTGTACTTTTTCCACAATATTTATTATAATGAACCTGACCGGTTTCGCCTTATACGACATTCTCATAGGTTTACATTTAGCAAAGGTTTCGGATGTTCTTTGCCGTAAGGTGAAATTGGTCAGGTTCAATATAGTAAATAGGTACTGTGGAAAAAGTACAAGGTGTTCTCAATATATGTGTAACAATGAATTCCACCAAGTGCCATCAATCAACTGTATAAATAGTAAGCTATAAAAAAAAAAGCTAAATTACTTGTGCTAGAAGTGGCTAATGGCCAGGATTCGAACACGGGACTAGAGGCCTAAAGAAATAATAGATTCGTAAGGCGGACTCCTTAACCGCTAATTTTCCGACGTTTAAGTCGCAAATGATTTTATTTTTGCATTTATTATGCTAACGATACAATTCGATTATATTAGGAAAAAGTTATTGCTTGAACCAAAAATACTGCACTGACGTATATCACCCTTATTCTTACCATAGCTCTTTTCAATACATAAAATCCTACTCCATGAGTTTCCCCGCCCTACGCGGAAAATAGGAAGACATACGAAAATATTTATACCTAACTTGCTTTTGCCCGCGGCTCCGCCCGCGTGGATGTCGGTTTCCGGCAATTATTCGAATTTTTGTCGCCGTAAAAACCTTCCCTGGACTTTCACGAATAATTCAAGACCAAAATTAGCCAAATCGGTAAAGGCGTTCTTGAGTTATATCGTCAGGAAGGAAAACCCGACTTATTTTTATATAGTAGAATAATAATAAACATTCATACGAAGGGCTTTCAAGTAATTAAGAACTGTGGGAACTAAATTTGTTTAGTTCCCACGTATAAATAAAGTATATCCATGACCATTACAAAATAAATAAAGTTTAAAATATCAAATTATAAAAACCGGAATATCATTTTTAAGAACTAGTAGCGCCATCTATTATAATTACTCAAGAAACAGCCTATTATGAGCTCATTGAAAATTTAGTTTACACTAAACAAATCCAAAATTATTACCAACTGGACGTTTAACTAAGTGCTGCGTGTTAACTTAGTAACTCTAACTGCATCCAACATGTCACATGTAAAGGTAGTGTATTCAAAACGAGCGAGATCCGGCGACATGATCAAAACGTCTGTAAAAACCAATGAAAACGAAAAAGAAACTGCAAACGAAAATGGCCGTTGAATACCCGGCGAAGTGAACGTTGCACTTTCACGATTAAAAAATAAAATTGAAAAAATAAACGGCGCGATAGAAATGAACCATCGGCTAATAGTTCTTATTGACGCCAAACACAGAGGTGGCGCTAGCGGAGCTTGCTTATTGGAATGTGTTTAGTTCAGCTATTCGACACAGCATGTTTTGGCAGCACTATACCTATCTTATTCGATAAATATTAAGTTCTTATGATGAATTCAGCGATTTTAAATTTATTTTTAATCAAGTACTAGGATAAAAAAATAATTCAAAAAATTCATATTTCAATACTTTTTTAGGAATTCTGTGCATTTATTCAACTTTTCAAAGATTAGTAGACTGAAATAAAAAAGTTGCAAGCAGATTTTTGTCCAGCAACGCTTTCGAATAAATCTTTTCTGAAGCGTAAGTGATGTACCCGTCTAAGCCCAAAGAAAACCAATAGATAATACCAATTCGTCAAAAAAGTATCGAAACCCGTCTATCACATGATCGGTCAGCAGATCGAACCGGGTCAAGCACAACAGGTGAGTTGCGAAGCGCATCAACTAAAAAATAAAATATCGAAATGTGAAAAAATAATAAAAATCAGCAAATATAGTAAATTGAAAAAAGTATAGCGCTGTTCCTGTCTGTCGCGTAGGCTAGGGATATGTGCATCTCTATCGTGGGTGCGCACACGTGGTTTTCGGTAGTCTCGATTCGGGTGTCCACCGCGAGGGAGGGACGCGGGAAGCCGGAGGACGCGAGGGCCACATCCCGTCGCGGCCCGCGCCGACCGGCTGCGTTGCCCGTAACCTCCGAATGACCTCATTTTTTTTTCTCCAATGTAAATATTCGGCTCGTTTTTGCCGCATAGTCTATAAGTGGTAATAAGTTCCTTCGCCGCGTTCGATTTTTTTTTATTTACTAGTTAATTAGTGGACGTTCGAAATTTGACTTTGGCAGTGTTGAGTACTTTTTAATTAGTGTAATTTTTTCCTAGTGTAACGAAGTCGGCTTTGCGGCTGAATTCTTTCGTAAAATAATATTATTGTACGAAATAGAAGTTAAGTTTGTTGGACTTTCGAACTGGTTTACCTAGTGGTGCTGGCGATATATTGGAAAATTGAGAAAACATCAAAAAATATTGAAGACTCTGAAGAATTTCGAAAATTTAAGTTGTCCACAGAACCAGGTAATTTATGAAAAAGTGTCAAAGTGCTTCCAGTGTGTTTTCCGTTTTATTTTTTGTTATTTTTTGTAAGGACTTTTATGTTATTATTTTTCATTTTGAATTAAATATTCTCATCAACGAAATCTTATAAAATCCAACACTTATTAATTACTCGCGTATGAACCAATTATTTTTTGATAATTTTTATATGTTTGTTAAAATAAAAAGTAGAAATTATAATAAAATATCCAAATTTTAATTTTAATGCCTTTTTTATTTTCTGTTAGCTTACAAAATCAAATTTGTCTTCATCAAAATAATTTATATATAATTTTATATTTTGAGTTAAAAAATACACATTCGGTCATACAGCACCTTTATCTATAATATAAAACGTTCTCAATTTATTTGATCTTACTATATTTTATTTGAAGCCTCAAGGTATATTATCATGAATTTGTGGCTGAATAGATTTAAGAAAGAAGAGCACAATAACCAAATTACAGTAAAAAATCCAAAGAAATAACAAAATTATGTCTAAAATCAAATGCATTACGTCATTAAAAAAACCGCCAAAAGTAAAAAATCAATTATCAAAGATGAGAAAAATACTTCCTACACATTAAATTAAAAACAGTTACCAGAAATAAATGATATGACAACTCTAATTAATCCAAAATAACTAAAATTTATTTATCCATTTCCAACACCCGATCGAGAGTCGTGAATAATATCTAAAGAGATTATTTTTGTTGAACAGAGCGAGTTCAGCAACCCCGCTGGACCGCTCTCACTGATAAAAGAATAATATTAATTCATACTCGTTCAGCTGTTTACAATTTTACCGGGAACATTCACTTACGCCGCATTTAAAACACGCTGGCATTGTGACGTCACTATAACTGTTTATTTTTCTTTTTGGGAAGCAGTTTTTTAATGGCATCCTCCGTTTTGATTCATATTTTAAATATTAATAGTTGTATGAAATTAACTAGATTGTTGAGAAGAAAATAATAGGGAGGTCATAAATAATTTAAGAATTCAAAAAAAAATCAGAAACCAATAATTGGTAAATTTTTAATATTTTGTGTTATGTTTTAAAAAAAAAAAATAGTTTCCTCAATAGCGTAATAGATAATTACGCTATTGAGGAAACTATAAATATATATAATATAAAGTTATAAAACAATCCGTGTCATGTTCGGAATTTAAAAAGTGGATTTATTATAGATGATATTAATTTTCATGAAATTAGGACATTTAGAAAATTATCACATAATTAAAAGTAAATTATTTGGTATTGAATTTGAGGTGCTAAAACTGATATTATTTACCCCTAAAACGTTATTAATGTTGTTTTGGTAGATGTTCCTTTTATTTTAAGGGAAAAATAACAATAAGCGTATTTTTCCATATGCAAAAAAAAACAAAATATCTGAAAAGACCCAAATCTGGGGAAAAAAATGTTATGAGTTTATGAAGTCATAAAAATTGAAAGCATAAAATGCATAATCTCTTATAATACAATGTCTTATTTGCTCGTTTAATGCTTTACACTATACTCGTCAAAACTGTCAAAGATAATTAAATAATTAAGTAGGCTGACTATCGAATAATTTACAAATTATATTGCCGTTGTGACGTGTCTCTTATTGCTTATTTCAATACGACATAGTATACTAATAGCGTCCTCAATTTTAATTCGTTTGAAATATTGATAGCCGTTAAGCCTTAATAAGACTGTTCAGCTTCATAGTGATTCCTATCATTATTTTTTCAACAGTCTTTTGATTTTTGCTTGATGTTTTGGGAGTTGTTATTATTTAACACAATTAAGGACTCTAATAACTTTGTAAATTCGATCGAGAGTTGAAGAATAGGCTAAAAATCATGCCTAAAATAGTACAAAGCATATTCAAAAACAGCACCACTAAATTCTAACACAAATAGCTAATCAATAGTCACTCATTGTCTTACTCATAGACCACGAGTCGAATGTCGAACAAAAAGTGTGCGTGACGTCACACCCCATAATGCATTAAAAGTACAATCGCTGAATACGTATCTCTCATTGATATTGTCGGGTGCCGATTACCGGGGATTTTTTGCGACTGATTGAATTTTATTTACAATTAACTCGGCCTCGGCATCGTTGAAAACGAGAGTGACGATTAAATGCCATTTAAAAATAAAACAGCTGCCGCCATAACATTGAAAGGCCAATAATTTATACGTTCATAATAATAGTTGAGTGACCGGCTGTGTTGACGAATGATGAAATTTTTAGTTTTGGCTGTTGTGATGCTAAGTATGGTAAATGTTGTCATTGCTTGACTGAGATAGCTAAGAAAAAAAGAAACGCCCTTCGCGTTCTAGTTTCTCAACCCGCTACTAAGAAAAGTACAAGGCGTGGACGAAATGTCTTAGATGTAAGAAACCGCCCTAATGTAAGTCGAGTCGAGCGCGCGGGCGGGACCGCCTAATTTGTCTTAGGCGGAAAAATCGCGCGGCGATTACAAGTGGCTCGTAACGAAGTCGGCCCCGGGGCGGGAGGGGGAGGGCGCGCCGGGCACGCGGGGGGTGCGCGGGGGAGGCGCGAGCTCGGGTGGTGGCGCGGCGGGCCGCTGCTACGTCTCAGTCGTCCGTCTGGAGTCGCGCCGGCCGGCCGGGCCGCGCGACGTAATACACGTTCCTCGTGCTCTTGTGATTATAAATTTTAATAAATACAAAATTCCAAAAAAAAATTAACAATTATAAAATCTAACCGCGGCTAATCGAAAATATTTTTAGGCTAAAATCCCCTCGACCCTCACTTTTTTGACAAAAACTGTTGGCAGTGGAGAAAAAGTTTTTTGCGAAATTTTTAATATTTACGTCGGTTACATTTGTAAAGAGATTAACGTTTGGCCGTTGATGAGAATATTTTTATTTCAAAATTTAATTTTTTTTAACGTGCACATCTAGAGTGAGCGATGATTAAATAATAATTAATCGTAAGCGTTACATTATTAAATAAGTATTAAGTTGTATACTGATACATTGACTGCCACAACTATTGTACGTAGATAATCATATTTAGACTTTATTTGTGGTTATCAAGGACTAGATTTTTTTGTGAAATTCAAGAATTCTTCACACGGACCAAGGTTGTTTTTGAAATGTTTTATAGTAGCTAGTGACATGATTGTTATGTAGTATTTTTATTTTAGTTATTTTTCCTTGTTTAATTTATGTTTTAATAAAGAATATATTTCAATGACAACAGTATCTTCTGTCGTGATTTAAATCTGTTCCGTTTAGACATTGCGCTGTTTATGTTATTAGCAGACCCGACGGCTTGCGACCGTCTATTTGTAGAGCTAGTGAACCTCTCGGACGAATTTGCTAACGTATTTTTTTTTTATTTTTTTTTGTAAGTAGTATTATTTCAAAAATGTATTTTTTGTATTCTTTTACACCTTTGTAGTAAACCTGCAATGTGTTATTACTCAGCTGCATATTTTAAATAACATTTTTGGAATAGTTTTTATTTTAGAACTCGCTAAGATTATTTTTGTTATTTTGATTTTATTTTTTAATAAATATGTTTTTGTTTGTTTATTTTTTATTTTGCCCTATTTTTTACAGGTTATTATGTAGCTGCCTTTTTCCAAAGTTATTTTTCATGCTATTGTTTGTTTTTCTGGAATATTTGAAATTAGTGATTTGATTTTCTTAATTCATTTGAACAGTTTGAATTTTTGAACTGTATTCTAAAAAATAAGTATCTATAGCCAAAAGACACGAGTTTTTTGCTCTTTAAAAAAAACTTTTCGAGGTTATTAGATTTATTCTAATTATTTCGAAAAGACCAATATTAAACTGGATATGATAAAGTTTTAAAGCCTACCTAATGAAAGGTGATTTTCTGTTCAGAATATGGTTTTATAAGGTTTGGCTACATTTTTTATCACATTCTTCGATTCCTTTCTAAATATAGGAATGTGTACTTAGTTTAATAACTGCTTTTTACACGATAGGTTCAGAAAAATAGTGTTTTGATAATATTCAGTCCGGATTCATTTAATTTTTGTTATTGCCGAATTAGATTTATACGTCAAAAAGTTTTAATTTTTTCATTCAAGATTGCTGAATAGTCATCACCAAATCTAAGCTTCTAAGAAAATTGAACTAAAGCATAATATTCATATACTTAACTACCTCATTTGTATATTCGCGACAACGGTTGAAGTAGAAGCATTTAATAATCTATATTAACTAGCTTATGTTATGGGATCTAGAATGCGAATAAAACATCCTTATAGACCTTTTCGTAAATTAATACATAAAAACACTCAGACCAATGCAAATATACATATTCATGCATACAAATATCCACATTTCAATATACCTTTTAGTTTATTAATGGAGCCTTTTACTTTCTGGCATCACATACCTACATATCTTTTTACATACTGGCAACACGCTTGTTTCTAAATTAATATTGTCTTTTATTCGACTTATTTTATTACACATACAAGTTCACATTCCAACCTATATTTTTACCTATGTTCCATTCTCTTAAAAATCAGAAATCTTCACGATGTGTTTCTAAATGAGAAGACACTTTGAGTTGAAGTTGAAACTCCCTAATAGGCGCATTGGACATGTTTTTAGTATATTCTTACATGGAAAAATCATTGAACTTATTGAATTTACAGACACCTCTAGTCTAGAAATTTCATAGGCTCATGGACCTATCTACTATTTGTCTCTGGCTGATTCTATTGGGTTGTGATACGCTACAGAT
The DNA here is from genome assembly GCA_914829495.1 of Eilema sororculum. Classification (NCBI taxonomy): domain Eukaryota; kingdom Metazoa; phylum Arthropoda; class Insecta; order Lepidoptera; family Erebidae; genus Eilema; species Eilema sororculum. The sequence goes on from OU618553.1 coordinate 7,073,530, forward strand.
ACGTCTTAGTAAAATTTTTGTAATGTGTTTGTAATTTATAAACGCAAAAACTACATAAACTCGCCCTTGTTCGTATTTGTACCTAAGTACTAATTCTCGACAAAAAGTCTGGATGAAATGGGTTGATTTTTTGCACATAGAGATCGAGTAGTAAGTAGTAGGATAGGATATGAGACTCTTTTATCCGTACTTAGCCTTTTTAGGCCTTTTTAGGCCATTGTGCGTAAAGATTACCTAGAGCCGCCAGCCTAGCTCCGCCCAGAAACCCAGAAGCTTAGTAAGTAAAGGTATAATAATATGCTATTTTTATCCCGGGAATAGGTTCCTGTGGGTCATGAGAATTGTATCAGAATTCAACGCGGATCGGGCCACAGGCTACAATACTATAGCAGCTAACAGTTCCTACATAATTTTATTCATACCTTTTCAAAGTTTCACTTACGCGTGGTGGATACAAAAGAAAGCCTCTTCTTCATCATTTCTAATAGAACTGTACATATTTGAAAACCGAAATATATCTTTCTACAAAATACCTAACCGTGTAGAGCATGCTTTATTATAGTATGTATCAAAGTCTTTTTAATACTAATAATGATAGAATATTGATTATAATTATTATATTGACGAGATATTTACTGTTTATTTGTATTGTTGGCATTCCGATACTGCGGCACTGTCTTCTATTATAGAAAATATACTCTAGTCAAGTCTAGTCATACACTAAGCAGATGTAAGTCCTTTTTGGAAATTTTCTTTATTATAATTTTCACTAGCAGATCCATCCAAACATAACATCTTTGCTTATTAGATAAAACATTCTAAGATTTAAAACTTATGTTTACAAAAATGATTGCAGACTAAAAAAAAATTATAGCGACATCTATTTATAAACACCAGTATTAGTTTTTAATTCAAATAGTTTACACCAATAACCACTAGAGTGCGCTGCTGTAAGTTAAAGTTACAATGTATAGATGGCGCTGCAAGTAAAGTCGCCTGCGCATGTTCACCGTTGTAAAGTTTTAGTTGACGCATAGATGTCACTAGTAACTCTAAAATATTTCAGAGATAGGTTGTGCAGCTTTATGCTGAGATGGCGACCTATTTGGCACTCACGCAATTTTTAGTTTTAAGTTGCCTAATTAATAATTAGTCTAATTTTATGTATGTGAGTGATTGCCAAATAAATTTCATTCTTTCTTTCTTTTATACGCACTTTTCCAACCACCATCTATCCGTCAAAGTTAAAACTGAAGTTAAAAACGCCATCTATATGTCAAATTATAAAATTAATGCTAATTATGTAATTTACTAATAGATGTCACTTGAATCACTAAACTGACCACCACAGTAAAGTTTGTATTCTGTGCGTATACGATGTTAGGAGCACCGGTCGCAATAAGAACAACATAAGTAGATCCGTCCCATTAGAAAACCGCAGTTAGTAATTATCTGTGCCGCAGCTAAAATTGCATTGGACATAGCCAGATTTTAGTTTCGGGGCGTTTGTAAATCGGGGGATATAAAAATCAAAACTATGTATTGTTTTATGTGTAATAGTATATCATTAATTAGTTATTTATGCAAACAATAACAGAAATTGAGTTGACTTGTTTAATGATATGCTACATAAGGATCGCAGAAGCTGGAATTTCATGCCACTCGGTGATAGATTACCTGATAGACTCAGTTTGTTATTAATAAGTATTATTTATCTCCCTAATTCAACTCAGTGGATAGGCAGACAAACAGAGAAATGGGTTAAATGTCATGTAGGTATGAAAGGCAATCGTCCCCGGAAAAAAAGACATACCTACAACAAACGAACCTCGGGCTAATGAGTAGTGTTGTGAGGATGATGGGTACCTAAATTACATTTAGGTAATGCTTATATGCAACAGAATCTACATAATATTGCCCAACTGCTCTATCCACATCTATAAATACCGCTAACTAGTGATGCGTGGTCCAATAAAATGTATAGTTTCTTGTACACATATTGTACCGTCTTATTTCTTATTGGGTAGGCGTTTGTCTACTCGCCGATAGGTGGAGTTATACTAAACTTCTAAGACGTTGGGAGTGGCAAGACGCGGGCGGTGCTTCAACGCAATTGGTCCAAGATTCTCAGCTCTTTGATTGATTACCTGTTTCAAGAAATAGTTATTCATATGTTTATTACTAGTATATGATCATTATTACGTGTAGCAATGTGTTATTCGTTGAAGTTTTAGAGCGGGTTTCACCAATGATGGCAATTATAGCCATCAAATCAAATTTGTTCGACTACGCTTTAACTGATTTTCTATCTAACGACAGAGCAGGTCAAATCTAGTACCAAGATAGATTACGGCCTGGACTAAAACATGTTTTGCCCATGGGCTATTTTATCTCGAGTATAGATTCCTATGGGTTAAGGGAACGGGATAAAAATCCCACACGGTTGAAGTCGCGGGCAACAGCTAGTTTATAATATCACTAAAATCATCTTCCGAGCAAAAATCCCGGTTGTATTCCAATTGGACTTTGAAAACTGAGGTCTGGTCTCATTCTATCTGTAATTTAGGCCCGTATTCTAGAATGACATTGAATCTGAATCACAATTTATCTGAGGACAGATTGTATAGATAAATTGATTGATTTGACATATTTCCTATACAATATGTCCTCACACAAATCGCGATTTAGGCTGACTGTCATTCAAGAATACGGATCTCTTGTATTTTGACTCTTATGGGAGCGACTGCCATCTGTTATTCAAATAGAGGAACTATAACATAAAAGTCGTAAGTCATCAAATTAATTAGTTTGATCTATGTCTTGGCTTCGTAAGAAAAATCGAGAAAAAAGGCGAGAGATCCCTATAACCCGATTCTTGCCGACTTGCTCTGTAAAGGGACGCCGTGATAGACAAGTCTTACATTTATATTTGATCGAATAAAAATCACGGGTTCCATTTTAAAAATTCCATTCTTTGCCACTACTACTAGGTATAGGTCACGCCATATTGATTAAGAATAAAGTTTTCAGTAAATATCGTATCATAAGTAGTAATTTTTGTATAACAAAAATAAAGGTCGCGCTACAGTCGGTTTACAACCCCCGGTCTAAACTGGTCGCAAGGTCAATTCAGTCAACGAACTTTATTCACAATCCATTTGGCACGAGGTATAGGCTTTACACTTATCTAACTTAACAATAACTTACTACTAACATAATTTCGAAAAACATCGGAAAAAATGAAACGCTCAAGTGAGACTTGAACTCACGACCTTTCCCTTACAGGGGGAATGCTCCAACTGAGCTATTGAGCCACACCTGATTCGTCCGGAGTCATCAAAATTCAATGTTTAAAAATGGTTGAAAAATCATGCATTGTTTCCAACAGTTCGTAAGAATGTTGGTAGATGGCACCACCGTCGCCCTTAAAACGGATATAAAGAGAACGAAGCATTACCCTGTGAGGGAAAGGTCGTGAGTTCAAGTCTCACTTGAGCGTTTCATTTTTTCCGATGTTTTTCCAACTTTAAAGTTAGCATTTTTAATGCTATAAAAAAATCAGTCAACTACCGTATTTGTTTGTAATATTCAAGTAAAACCGTGGCAAACTAACTATCTTACCCGCTCCGCCAGGGCGTATGTACCAGGGCGTTATAAGAAAGTAGGCGTATGTACGTTAGGAGAACAACGGGGTGGGCAGCGGGGCGGGGGGCTGCGCAAGACGTTAGGGGGCGGGGCTTAAGTTTTACTTGATAACTTAGAACTTAGAATAAGGGATAGGCAGAGGTGTCTTGGTACTCATATATGGCATGTATCTGGACTGAAATGACGTCACAAAATGTAGATACTCTATGTGTATCTACGCTTTTTTTTGGGTGCATTTTGTAGATAGCATGGGTGTTTATAAATCCTTGCAGGTCAAGACCGCGATTTTTTTTTATACCACTTAGGTGGCAGACAAGCACACGGCCCACCTGATGGAAAGTGGTTACCGCGGCCTATGGACGTATGCAACACCAGGGGCGTTACACTCGCGCTGCCTACCCTGAAGAAACCTTCTAATGCCCCTCTTGAAGAACCTCATATTGTTGTCGCTTGGGAAAACCATGGCAGGGAGTTTTAGTGTTATATATTATAGTGATATTATATTATGCCAATAACTAGAAGTATGACAATTACTATGATCTGCTCCCTACGATTTCAAAAAATGTTAACCATGTTTTTTTTTCACAGACTTCATAAACATCTCTAGCAGAACATCCGACGCCACTGGGTGACGTCATCAGGAAAAAATTTAGGTGAGGTATTTTTTTCCTTATAATCTAATTATAAGAATGTATTACACGTACAGTCAGCATGAAGTCGATCTTGACTAGCAAAATCCATTCTAATATTATAAATGCAAAAGTAACTCTGTCTTTCTGTCTCTCGTATGTATGTTACGCTGTCACACCTAAACCACTGAACCGATTTTGATGAAATGTTTGCTCGCGATAACCGACATCCACGCGGGTGGAGCTTCGGGCAAAATTAATAAGATCTTAATTCTTAAATATTTTTGAGCGCCGGCAAAATCGATATAATGTTAACTGCACCTATATTGTATACCTACATGTCTAGATGTACTCATCACGTACGCCTCGATGGCTTTGTTTCATTATGTACATATTTACCTAGGTAGGCATTTAAGACTAAAAATATATTTAACTCTAGGTAAAAGGTTACAAGCTGCTGTCCTCGCAAAATTCACGTGGTTTTTCAACGCTTTCATATCTCAAGTACCTATATTTAAGTAGGTACCTACTTATTTATTCAAAAAAAATACAAAATTTTGAGACTTTTGATAATTTAAATCGAGAGATCATTTCCGATCAAAATATCACCAGTTCGAATGCCTAGGCTCTTAGACTTAAACAGGATACGACGTAGCATCATGCTACGAATGAACATCGTAGCACGACACGATAATTATTATCGTACCGTCTTTTAACGGCGTAGCATTGTGCTACGAGCCAAAGCCGTAGCACGACACGATATCGTATCGTGGTTGTAAACATTTTGCACAATGTACAAATGCAGACTTAATACTACCAAGGTGATGCAGAGATGCGGTATCTTTCTTTATATTATCTTTGTTTACGTGTAATCGCCTTTACAATTTAGCTCAGCTTGAGGGGTTACCAGAAATATAGTTACCGTCATATATTTTGTTCCCAAGTCGCGGTTTGATGAGATTTGGCGTGCGGATTGGATTGATATAATCTATCTTCCAAAGACACCCCAAAATTGCGAACTACGCGAGTACATTTTGTGACGTGACTATACTAGATAGTAATTAAAATTATTCTAAACAGTAACCAACACTTAACATTTGTCTTTTCAAACAATTGAACCACTAACAAAATTAAAACGTCATATGCAGAATCATTACTTAGACCGCCATCTTTTAAAACGTCACCCAGTAAGGCTGAATAGATACCACCCTTGGTGCTTAAAAAAAGAAAGCACACGCATCACGTTCCATTGTACGCAGTCACGCTGAAGGTGGATCTCATTAAGGGAACGTTCGCGATCTGATAGCGCGAATCTTAGCGATCATTACGTGGAACGGGGCGGGTGTCATGGCGGATATTTTATTTTATTTCCCGCTCTTTCTATGTATGTAGGTCATGTTAAGAAAGAATGCTGCTCTTGTTTTTTTTTTTGAAAATAGAATGTGTGTGGATTTGAATTTAGTTTTTTTTTTTCAATGTTATTTAAAAGCAGCTTAAATAATTATGCCGGTATTCTGAAATTGAAGTAATACTCAAACAAAAATTATTCGTAGCTTTAAGAACATACTCGTAAAAATAGAAAAAGGAATTTAAAAAACGAATGTCGCACCGATTTCCCTAACAATATTCATACCTACCTATTGTAGTATCTCAAGTTCTACAATTATGATAGTTTTACGTCACAAAAAGACATTTCCGAGCACAAACGGCTAAAGACCGAACGAAGAGGCTTCTCCATTAACCGAGAGCGGAGTGAAGCTGAGATGGAACGAGTGAAGATGAGTTGAAACGTTCAGTACTTACCTTCTTACTTAAGATATAGAGTGCTGTTGCGCGGTGACGGAAATCGTGAAATGAAAAGTGTTTTAAAATTGGAACTGAATATTATCTGGTCATAGACATTTTCATTACTTTTTCTAAACTTATGCTTGGCTAATGGGGTCTAAAGATTTATGATAGTGTAATGTTGCCACAAAAAAAATCAGGTACCTAAGTTTTTTTAAGGTTCTAATGGATTTAATTATATAGGACAGTTTCACTATGCATTAAAATAAAATATAGCTATTTTCGTTTTTTATACTGCTAAGCTATAGTATAAGTATAGGGACTCCGTACAAGAATTTAAAAGTTTTCACATTAAACCCACGCCACGAGAAAAAGTAATTAAAGCGTCTTTAGAACTTCATGTATTGTTAGTTGGCAACACTATGCTTTTGAAATTTGAACGCGTGTACCAACTTTCAAAAGTAATCTGTCATTTCATAAAGCATACTTACTTAACCATTAGCTGAAAACAAGTGAAGATTCTATCGATAATGATGGCTTTGAATGATGGCTATTAAACCCACATTGAAATTAAAGTTACCTTCAATATTTTTTCCACAAGACAATCGAATCGTCTAAATGCAGAAATCGAATCGAAATACAAAACAAACTCGTTCAAAATAGTTAATCATCATAATTATGTTATCTTCCTTCATCAATCATTTACTTAAGACTCTACTTCTCCTCGCCCTTATAGAAATTGAAAAGTGTTTTAAAATTGGAACTGAATATTATCTGGTCATAGACATTTTCATTACTTTTTCTAAACTTATGCTTGGCTAATGGAGTCTAAAGATTTATGATAGTGTAATGTTGCCACAAAAAAAATCAGGTACCTAAGTTTTTTAAGGTTCTAATGGATTTAATTATATAGGACAGTTTCACTATGCATTAAAATAAAATATAGCTATTTTCGTTTTTTATACTGCTAAGCTAGCAAATATACACCACGGTCTGACTTGGGACTCAATTCAGTGAATTTACCTTTTTAAAATGTATGAATTCAAACGTATGATAACTAAAATTCATCCTTATAATGTTTTAATATTCTAAAATTGATATTTCAAAAACGTTTCACCAACTATTTAAGATATTCCCGACGTAAGGGCACGTCCACACGCTCGCAATGAGTGTGCGTTTTTACAAAAGATGCGACACCACAATGAGCAAGTTGCCGCAAGTAGCAAATTACTCGCGAGACGCGTCGCAAATTGAATACCGAGGTGTGAAGTGGAAATACACGGGGACTAATCCAGTCTCAGAAACGCACGCTTGCTGGTGCGTTTTCACGTGAAAGAATGAAATCATCTAGGTATTACCAATTACCACAAGTGAGCGGATAAACCCTGACCAAAAAGGGCCAGGAACGGTGTCACTTTAAGCACTGAAAAATTACTACATGACATACGTTTTGACATAACTGCTTCATTATGTCCTGCCTCTGCGAGGTGGGGTTTTGGGGTTCTTCCTCACGGAAAAAGACAGTTCTAACGCTCTAGTTACTTCAGTTTTTTTTTCAATACTTATATAAAGGCAGGTTCTATAATGCTCTGTGTCTCCTTAGTGTCTTTACACAAATTTAAAAAAAAAAACAAACGAAAATTTAGTTTTTTGTGTTTTTACAAAATTTATATTGAAACTTCCACGGAGATGTTCTAGAATATCATTTACGCAAGTGCTTTCTGAGAAGCGTGCGTGCCCACAATACCCTTCCATATGTACCCTATCAAGTGTGAACACACATTTACACGGTAACTTGGGCGCCAACGGCCCACGCGTCAGCACCCGCGTATAGGGACTCCGTATAAGAATTTAAAAGTTTTCACATTAAACCCACGCCACGAGAAAAAGTAATTAAAGCGTCTTTAGAACTTCATGTATTGTTAGTTGGCAACACTATGCTTTTGAAATTTGAACGCGTGTACCAACTTTCAAAAGTAATCTGTCATTTCATAAAGCATACTTACTTAACCATTAGCTGAAAACAAGTGAAGATTCTATCGATAATGATGGCTTTGAATGATGGCTTTTAAACCCACATTGAAATTAAAGTTACCTTCAATATTTTTTCCACAAGACAATCGAATCGTCTAAATGCAGAAATCGAATCGAAATACAAAACAAACTCGTTCAAAATAGTTAATCATCATAATTATGTTATCTTCCTTCATCAATCATTTACTTAAGACTCTACTTCTCCTCGCCCTTATTATATAAATTATTTGGGCTCGAATATATACATATTATGCTTTAAATGCCTATATGTAAGATCTTTAAAAATAGAATCCATACTTCGGCTCACTAACTAAACAACATCAACTGATAACAATCAGTAGATCATCTTGCTTAATAATTCTGTATACTCGCTTGGCATTGGCGCGCATTCCGTGACGGCCCGCTATTGGTCAGACGCACTTCCGTTTCCTGAAGTCACGCCAATTACTCTTTAAAGGTTGGCACACCTGTACATAAGGATGTGAGAATTAAATTGGTAGAATTTTATTGTGTATGAGTAATCATACTGTAGTTTGTTTAAAACAATATCCTTGGTCTTTTTAAACAGTTTTTTCACGCAACTGCATAAAAAGGCTGCTTTTAAAGTTTATGTTTATTTCTTCTAAGATTTTCTTTATTTTACTTACTGTAACATTTAAATGTCTAAAAAAGATTTGTATGTATGTACAGCGTATAGTTAAAACTCTACATTAACCTGGATGATGCTGGCTAGTTGGTTTTAGCATGGTAGTGGTTCATGGTAGTTGTATATTTTACTAAGTATTTTACTAACTTAGCGTTCGTTCTCCTGTAAAAATACTGAAAATCACACATCCCTAAAAACATCAAACACATCCCCATTGGGCTAATCATCAATTTTGAAATTTCAATAATTATGTAATAAATGAATGCCAAATCAGCCAGTCTTGATAACTCAAGAAGTTAAAAAAAAACAAAGTACTTTTTAATTTTTAACCTTGCTACCCCATAAACAGTAACCGCGCTGTGTCCAATGCTGTCCATTTGAATAAAGAATATTATTTTCTTTACATTTCCTTTCCCCCTAAATTTAAACGCCGAACAATACCTAAGCGTGTGCAGTACTTGACCAGGTGCTACTGACAGATGTACCAACTTAGTGTTGTACGTCACATGTAAATGGGGCGACGCATCTTCCAATTTCAAATATTTTAATTTATGTTGATTTATACATAGACAAGTGATTTAATATTTTACATCTTATGATTGACTTTTAGGCAATGATATTACATACAAAAAAGAGGCAGATATGTTATTAGACTGCGCCTGGTGAAGACGCGAAAACGTCCCAATTGGGACGTATCGCATTTAGTATATGTCTGGCAAACGCCGAGTTGTCACGTATGTAAGCGCATAATAAAATGACAATAAAAATGCCATGGTGTATTTTTAAAAATGTACAAATTACGACACTAAAATCAATAAAACACGAAGGACCTTCTATCACATGTAAGTACATACAATATTACCGATTTTTTAGTGTATTTCATTAAAATTAGTTTATTAACATTTTTAAAATAATGGCGGCAAAGAAAAAGGACAGAAATACTTTTTGATATGAGCACGACAAGGACACAATAACACTGCTTGCATAGATTATCAGTACAGATGCGACATAGGGTAATTTTCAGTTTACTGCCTACTAAAGTAATAATTTTGACCTGCTGTTCAGTTTTATTTGTTATTCAAAATTCAGTAACATAATTTTTGTTTTATTTATTTGTTGTCCTTTAAATAATTGTAATAACCTAAATTTTTTTTCAAGGTTTCCGACTAATGAAGTTCGACTTCAAGAGTGGATTGCAATTGTTAAAGAACAACGAAATGAGTTTGACTGGACACCTTCAAAAAGCAGCAGAATTTGTAGCAATAATTTTGAAGCCACTGAGAGATATACTTCGGAAAAAGGAACATTGCTCAGGAAGAATATAAATAACTGACAAATATACCACTGTTCGGCTTCATTCTGCTCATAAAAATAATCCCAAAATAAAAAACTTTCTAAGAGGCAGAAAAGAAATAAATTAAATTTATTTGAAGGAGTTTAATTTTTGATTATAACGTCAGTACGGCACTAAGGTTTTATTTTCGAGAAGTTCCCTAATTATCTTTTTGAATTATTATCATTTTCCGAAATAAATAATGACGTATTATTTTTTCATCGAATTTCATTTCTTGCCTACCAACGAAATACCCCTTCTGTTCAACAAAATCATAATCTATGCTTCGAAGCGCAATCGTCCGAATCATTCCGAATTATAGCTATCTTTTTTACTCATGTGCTTATCCCATCTTTCGTACTACTTTAACGCTAATTGTCAACTATTGTGCACTGACGGACTGCTGGATCAGATTTGAGAAGTCAGTTACTATGAACGTAACATATCTTGTATAAAATATCATTGCTTTTAGGGTTAAATAAGTAGGTAGATAATATCAACTCTATCCATTGTCTTTTATTGCCACAGGCAACGTTGAATTTTTTAATCCTATTATTCCTAACTAACTTAATAAAGAACAGAAACAATACAAATCAGACCGCAAAGAATTAAAAATCATCTTGTTTCCTCTTCTTTCCAATTAGAAACGCATTGCCATCTTCAAAAAAGGGAAAATAAATAATAATAAGTTGAAGGGTCGCGTGCCAGGTGTTGCCACCCCTCTGTCATCGTTATAATAATACTTATTATCACAAACTCCTTATTATTTCTTGTTTTAATTGTTCTGCAGACTTGGCTTTTTGCCTTTTGTTCCACTTTAATGGCTGGGTATTGTTTCGTATACGCCTTTTTAAATGCGTACGCGTGCCTCTAGTAAGATTACGTTTCATTGGTTTATTCAACTAATATTATATAGTCCACATAAATAAAAAAGTATAATTTTATTGTTGACATGTTAATAAAGTTAAAATTAAAGAATAAATAGGGAGGATTTGATTGGACACTTTTCCCCTAGATATAGTACAAGAAAAATAGTTTAATTATGGGGAAACCCTAGAAATAAAACCTAGTTGCAATTTTCTTTCGGAATTCTTTGAGGGATGTCACTGGCAGTCTTAATTTAGATCCCACCAAACCAAAAACCATGCAAATATGAATTTGACTGCTAATAAGCTCCTTCAACATATTCCGAAACAGTATTGCTACTAGGCATTATTTTTTAAATCATAAATTGCCTTGAAAACAATTTGAATCACATACATAGTTAGTTTGAATAATTATAATTCTAAATTCAAAAATAATTCAACCATGTAGCTAATGTGTTTCAATAAATAACGCACGGGGAATCTTAAGATTTGTCCAAGTTAAATTAGAGGATGCCAACCTCACCGCATAATCAGATCCGGTATTGCCACATTCACCACACAAGATTGGCGACGCAGTGCTCGCATATTTCGAACAGAGTTCTAATTGATTTTCGTTGAAAACTTAACTTTAAATTAGCGGTTTCTTAGTGGGAGCAATTTCGTGACTTTGTTCTCGATTAACTGTTGACTTATTTACCACCAATAGAATGAAAAAACAACAAAATATCATTAAAACTCATAAACATTATGAGTCATTCCGTCCGTCATTATAACATCTACGCATTGCGGCAGATGGCTAAGTGTGGGGGCTTCTTGAAATCGTAGCTGGCAACACAGATCTGATTACTAATAGAACCAAACTGGTCGTATGTAATATACCCAAACAATTTTTTTTTAAATTAAATGTAAATATCTCCTATAATGTATAAATTGCGGGCGGTTCTAAGGATACGCGTTCGATACCCGGGTCGGAAAAAGATCTATTGGGAATTTCTGTAAATACTTATTTTTTGTTTGTTAGGTATAAACTATTGCTCATAGTGCAGTCAGAGTCATAAATATCTTGACAACGAAGTCTCAAAATGATCTTGAATCTCTCGTATTAAGAGGAAATCAAACTTTTTTTTTAATGAATTTTTTATAGCATTTATTATGCTAACTTTTAAGTTCGAAAAACCGTCGCCCTTAAAGATGAATATAAAGAGAAGGAAAATTTGAAATGATTCAGGTGTGGCTCAATAGCTCAGTTGGAAGAGCATTCCCCCTGTAAGGGAAAGGTCGTGAGTTCAGGCCTCACTTGAGCATTTCATTTTTTCCAATGTTTTTCGAAAATCAAACTGTTTTATTGATTTATATGGTATTATTGTTCAAACTAGAGGTGTGTACCGAATATCAGAACAATTAGTCAGCTGGAAGGCGGTCAAAAAATGAAATTATGATCATTTTGAGTACTCTGTTCGTCTACATTTTTTTGATCCTGGCTGTACTCATGACCAAAAATATACTATGTGCTAAATGTGATATGATAAACGATTAATTAATACGATTAACTATTAAACAACTGTTCAAAATCCTGTCTCGATCTAATCTCAACGTTAAATACAGTATTCTTGTAACACAATGTTCACTGAAGAACAAGATATTTTGATCGTATAACAAGACTGAACTTTGAACAGCTCTTATTACGATTATTGACCTTCTTATAATAAGTTCATTCCTTAAATGTAAATCTTGTAAAAGAGCAATAAACACAAGAGATTGTCCGACCCCACAAAACTAAGCCGTAAGCACCCTCGAACGTCTTATGAGCGTGAGATTATGTCTTCAACCAGGGCTGCCACCTCACTACAAAATATTTAAAATTAATTAATATAACGTTAGCCATAAATGACAATGACGCGACTGGTCCTTCGAATACTATGTTAAGGATCATGGTTTCGATTTCCGTTTAAGTTTCCTATATGTATTTGCACTGCTGGTTACTATTTTTGTGTATAAAGTATGTACTTACAAAAAAAAGTGTTTACAGACATTTAGGAGACAAGATACGGCTGTATAGTAAGTCCTAGAATATTACTAATATTCTTAAAGCACACAAATTATTATTAGAACGCAAAATAAGAGTCACATTTTGACCTTTATAAATAATTCTAGTCTCAATAACTAGTAGAGATACCGACACACAGGTACTTAGGTTTTATCGCAACACATTTCTAATTACAAACCGCAACCCACGCAAAAACCACAAGATTGTCTGCTTAATAGGCAATCAAAGAAACCCCATGTTTGCGTTGCGTGTAAACACGTTAACGGTATTGTTCGACACCCCTGCGATACGCTATCTTCTTAACCCCCCGTTTGCCGTCTCAAGACGGTGTAAACACCGTTTTGAAACGCTTAAGTCGTGTGGTCGTATTGACAGCGGGGTCATAAGAGGAGCGGGTAATTGGAATTGAATTGTTCTCTTGAGGAATTTGAATATAATACGGAACATGTTTAGGTTACATTTTTTGCTGTCAAAACTGCTAAATAACATCTTAAGAATAAGTTTGAAATTTTATTGTAATAAGAATGAATTCCTAATTTTATTGTACCACACAATAAAATAATATTATCATTTCATTTATATTGATGTGGATTAATGAGATGGTATTAAAAGTATTTAACGTCACTATTATTAACTTTACTAATAATTACGGTTTAAATTACAATCGTCGTAGGGTATCCCTTTCTTATTTTGTAAAAGCCAGGTTAATATCTATCTTATTTTTAATACTATCTTTTTTCTCCCTTCCATAATTTAGAATATTCACATAGGTATAATAGACATAACTTTTACTTGCAATAAATTTATTGGTGATTCTCTTCTTTTTTAATCTTATTTAGATTTAATAATCATAATTGAATAAAATAATCTTCTCGGGCGGGACTCGAACCCGCAGTCTTTCCCTTACAGGGGGAACGCCTTGACCAATTCGGCTACCGAGACACGCCCGATGTGATTCAAATTTCCTATCTTATACGTCTTTAAGGCGACGGTGGACTCATCTACCGTTTGGTAGATGAGTCCACCATCGCCTTCGAGCCATTCGAGTCCCGGCTGAGAAGATTCTTTTCCCCTATGTTTTTTATTTGAATAGTTAGCATACTTATTGCTGTAAAAATTCATTCAAATGTATTTATGGAATTCACTCTAAACTCCGAAATCTTTAAGACATTGTTACTTTATACCCGCGAGCACTGGCACCACGCACTAACACTTAAGCGATGTTTCATGCTTGGGGGAGCGCAACACATGCTCCTTATACTTAAGCCGTGGGAGGGTTACGATCATGTCCGATTTGTGAATCACCCATTAATTTTATAGACTGTACAAGATATACGTGTTATTTGTTTTAATTGGTCATTTAATTTATTGCGTATGAAATAATTGATTTAGGTAGTACCAATAAGAATATTTCTACTAATGATAAATAATGAATACTTGCTATTACGTACTCTTAGTATGAATTGAATCGTAGTTTAATTACTGAAAGTTTTTTTTTTGCAGTGCCTATAGTTACCATATTCATTTGCTCTCATGTAAAATTGTATAATCAATCACCTCTCACATTGATCTAATGTGGGACAGCCGACAATTCCCTCTAATCAATAGAATTTAGCACCTATGAAGTTTTACTTACATATTTGACCAAACATATGCTTCTAATAAAGGTTTTGTAATATTTATAAAAATTAAAAAGAAAACCAAACAAAGCAGAACCCATCACTTACTTCATAATGCAAAAAATAAAGCATACCATTAAAGGAAAAAAAACCATACCACGCTTTAAATCGCTAATAAAAAGGTCCAAATATTGCCTTACTTTATCGGATGTTAACCCTTCAACTTCCGATAGCAAAAAAATACGCAACAAAATGCAAAAAATTGATAATCCAAAGTTCGTAAACCTCACTGAAGCTGCACCTTGACTGGCTCATCAATTTTTTTCCACATTATTTGGTTTACATTTTGCCACGCCGCCAAACATATGTTACTTCGACGCGTGCGCATAAAATTGAACACCTTTTCTGACATTTGCGAGGATATATTGCCTACTGTTTTCTTTGTTGCTGATGATGTAGTTTGCAGATTAGGTACTTTTTTTAGGCTGTGAATATGACGCAGAATTTTTATTAAGAGTTTTCAAAGAGGACATTTTCTGAAGTCTTATTCAATTAATTCACTTCATCAAATGACTTGAAGGAAACATATTGAAAACTAGTCTGTAAGTAGACAACATTTAAGTTTAGTAGCTAAGTATTTTTTATAACAAAAATAATAAACACGTTACTAAAAAATGACCTGACTCTGGAAATTTGCGCTGCAACTGTTGATATTTTGCGAAAGTGTGTAATTTGCTACAAAATGCGGAACGTTTTAAATTTTGTATGATTTGCTACACAAAGTACGAAATGTTAAAACAGTGTAAGTTTTGCGTAAGTTTAAAAAATGCTAATAATTTACCTAATAATGTGAAAGCAAAAAACAACTGGCAAAATTTGGGAGTAATTACACTCACTAACTATTTAGTCTTCGAAAATACGATTTCAAATTGATGGCAAACAACAATAGGTATATAGCTCCTTCATACAACCAGCTGTAATAAAAAGACAATAAAAACTAGCATGGATGGCCGTTTGGAAAGTAATATTTATTGACAGAACAAACAGGAACATGCTGGATCTACGAACGGGATGGACTCGAACTTTAGACTTTTTACTATTTAAACTTGGGGAGGTTTATTTACACGTGTTGTTATTTGAAGGGTTAGTACTACTGAGTAATAAAGGGTTAAGTAAAGTTCTTTTTTTTTGAAAATATTACAGCAAGGCAGTAGATGCATGAAGCGTCGGTAGCTTAGTGGTTAAGGAGTCGGCCTTACGATCAAAAGGTCTCGGGGTTCGATCCTGGCCATTACAATTTAAAAGGCACAAGCAATTTAGCTTAGTTGGAGGGGTTAGAGGGAATATTTGTAACTTCGGTTCTAATATACAGATATAAAAAAAATACAGATAAATGACTAAAATTAAGTGGTTGTGGGTAGTACACTGATACTACGTTAGTTAGTAAGTTTGAAAATTGAAAGGGTTAATTTAAGATTTAAGGGCACTAGTAAAGTAAACACACAGATATACCTACTAGCAACATGAGTCATGTATAACACATGTTACCAGTATCTCCCTAGTATGTTTTATTAACTTGAAGAAGATGAAAACAGATACAGTAATATATTATCTATTATTAAAAATGTGTATTACAAAATATGTAGATTAAATTTAGATTCCCATGCTAGTAATTTTTTTTAAACATTAGCCTGTACTTTATACTACCTATTTAATATGAAATAAGGAGATCTGAAAATATAGATTAAATTCACTTCCGGTGAAAGTCGTTATCGATGGGAGGATAACATTAGCCAAACTTTCTAACCTCTCCCTCTTAGAGGGAAGCTTCAAAATTTCTCTGCTGAGTCATTGCTTAATGCATGATAGGAATCTTATTAGAAATCATAATTTTTGTAGTCAATACTGAGGACCAATTTTAATATAAATTATACCTATAGTAAAACCAACAATTCCATGAACTGAATATTTTTACATCGTGCTAAATTGTCTTCGATTTCCAATAAAACAGTATTTTGATAATGACCACTATTCTCTCCGATTTTAGCAATTTCACGAAATCGTTGGTTCATCTATATTTATATAACTACATGGCCGTGAGCGATGTAAAAATCATCGCAAAACAAAAAATGACTGATAGAAAGTTCCACATTTATCACATACGGCTTCACAAAAAAAAACAAAAGCTCGCAAATAAATGTAAAAACATGGAAAAAACTAAAACAAAACAGTGGCTAAACTTTCTAGCACGCATCTAGCATATAAGACAGGCTTTTAATATCCGAGGAAGACAATCCTCTTAATCAGTGAACAGACATTGTGTGAAACGGGGCCACGCATATACGCCATGATGATTAGTCGCTTTGTACCGGCTACTTTTGTTACTGGCAACTTTGGCGCGAAGTATGCCGTTATGAGTAATTTGCTCGTTTTTTATCAATGTTTTATTTGAATGTGGAATGCCTGGTTTTGTACTTTTTTCTTTTTTTCATAATGTAAGAATGTGTAATAAACGTAACAGATTATAGACACTCGAAAAGAAGATACTGAATTGGTCGTTTTTTTTCTTAAGTTGGTACCTTTCTGCTCCCTAATTCAAATAGTCTTAAGACTGTCAGGCATATTCTAAGTTTAAAATTACTTACAAATACTTAATTTGGATTGATAAATAAATAAAATTACTTTGAAGTCTTCTTCCACTTTCAAGAAGAAAGATTTTAAATTTTAAATTCATTTTCTGCACATTCAAAACACCCTGCAGCGTATTTCTTTCTATTCCGAGTATAATCTCACAAACTAGGTACACCCGTAATTAAAAATAAATCGCTTAAAAGACAAAGGACGTACCGACGCGAGATTTCGTTTTATTACGGGCTCTGGGTAGAAAAAAAAATCATTTCGTTACATAGGAAAGAAAGAGTCGAGCAAAAAACACAATAAAGATACAATGTAAACAGGTTAGGGTGTACTTGAGTAGCTCATTACGGCGCAGATGCGGCGGGATTAGCCGGTTGGTTCGTTTGAGCACCGAGCCGAGCCGGCTGAGCGAGCGAGCGCCGAGCCCGGCCCGAGCACGCTTGCAGCTCCACGGATCGCTTGAGCCGAGTTCGCGACTACACTGCCTTTGTTTAACCTATTTCGGTTTAGATTACGCTTTTACCGCGATGAGAGACTTAATTAACTAAAGATGTCGTTAATCATTGTGCATATTATTTTTTATTATAATAATCCTACTAGTTATTTGTAAATGACAATGTGAGCGTATATTCTAATAATAGGTACAGCTACGTCTCCACCACTCCAGTAATGAAGGAAATCAATCCAAAGGCTATTAATTTTCTAGATAATACATTATGAAAGTATTTTTTCCAAATTGTAAAATGGAACATTTGAAATATGAAGTACGCACAAAGGCACAATACCTATTCCGATTCCTAATTGGCGCCCAACATCCAGTCTTTCTTTTACACAATTCGTTTTTTAAATTCAAAATTTGAAAACTTTTTTAAATATCATACATTGTTTTTGCTTCCCATTCAATGCATTGTGGATGGATGCATGTTATTCTGATACTTTTTTCGGGAATTCAATTTTTTTTTCAATATTGTAGGTATATTATTGAGTCAAATCTAGCCTATCGGAGTTGATATTGTTACAAATAAAAGTAAAAAATATATACCTAGTACTACTACAACAATGCACTCATTTTCTTACTGTAAAATGTAAAAAAATCTAATAAGCACATCCTCTACCTACTAACTGGAGTCTCACATGTATTTTTTTTTCTTATAAGCACAATATCATCTAACTAGAATTTCACTAATAAAATATAAAATTCTTCAAAATGCTCAAAGAAATAAAATACTTATACACCTAATTACAATAACCAACAAACGTCCAATAAATCTTGCCTATTACGTACAAGGTGACGATCTAACAAGATCGCGATAGTGCAAGCGAAGCGCGGGAGCGGAAACACCGGTACTGCACGGAAGCAATGTCACAATGGCGCCCGCCCCGCTTCCGGCCGGAGTCACGCACCGCCGGCAGTACTGACCACGAGAAAGTTGGACTTTCATTTTTTGATAAATTTATTTATTATATTGCTCAGAAATGTCCCACGATTAACTTATAAATACTCTAAGAATATCCTAATTTATAAACTCTAGATTATATTCCTACCTAGCGTTGTGTCCATAATTTCTTATAAGATTATTTGTTGCTATTAATTTGTTAATTATATAAAAAAATAAACAACAGAAAATAATGTAGGTACTTCTAAAATATTAAAATACGTCACTAGAAAGTAAATACCACGTAAAATATTACTAGTAAACTAGGTAAAAAGGTAAAATAGAATGAAATGTATATTCTGTCGGTACAATCAGGTGTAATAATTACATTACGGTATAACAAAAGGGGAAGTGGCCTGTGGGAATGTACCGACATACTCGTACAATACTCAATTTTTTTTTCGTAAATTCTTTTACATCATGTAAATTTCCTACACACCTGTTAATCGGAAGTGGAAACTTTATGGAGTATAATTTTTAGGTGTTTAATGTAAATTTAAATTAACTAATCAGTACTTGTGTGGTATGGTATATAAATCTTACGGTTCTGTTATTACTTTCACGAAATTTTGATTAAAGATTGGGATTGTTGTTTTCAAATTAAGGTTGAACCAGGTTCTTTCAGGTCTAACCCATTCAAAATATGATAATTGCTTAATTATCACGATTTTCAGTTTTTTTTTTAGTTGATTTTCTCTTAAATCTAAAATACCTCCCACTTATCTAACAAAAGATTTGAGCAGAAAATCATAAGAAAATACTTCTAAACCTAAACAAAATAATGACAGATCAAAAACTTCCTCCTTTACTTAAGGACTAAAGAAAATACGTTTAATAAACACACAACCGAGGAGTTATCAATAACCTAACAAACAAACAAATTAAAAAGGACCGATAACAGTATCAAGTGCCAACCTATCACAAAGACGCAAGCCATTTTTATTTCTTTTTATCAAGCAATATGATAGCATATAATTTTTAAACGTGTTCCATTCAATGCAAGGGAAATGACAAGTGAGCCACTTGCCGCTATTTTCTTGTTCCTAGGTATCTGTTCCGTAGCGCGATATCATAATTATATGTTCCGCGCTCATCTCTTTTGTGGCGTGCTTGTATGCTCACCGTTTCCTGTCTCGTGCGAGAATGGGTATGGTTCAAGTGATAAGACAACGCGGGAAGGTTCAATTTATAAAAAGAAGCATACATACTATTAAAAATGTTCTCTGCCTCATTTCTCATGAAACAAATATTACGATCAATGGCTCAACAATCTTTTGTCTTTTATAGGTTGATTTTTCGGTCAGAAGTAAAATACTGAGTGTTTAGGCGAACCGCAAATAAACGGTAGAATGTGTGCTTAATACATTTTTAATTTAGAGTTACAAGAGTTAAAATTCAGATGCAAGTTGAACTGTGAACAGTTAAATTATCAAGGTTTTTTTAATTCTGCAGACTTTACTTAATATCAGAATTCACTTGTAAATTGTAGTGCTAGTTATAATTTAACTATTCGTCAATGAAAAATAAGAAAGTGGACACGTATCATTTTCAAACTATCGCGGCATTTACTCAGACTGAAACGCACCCGAAACGTCGGCTAAAGTAAGTTTTTGCCAAAATATATCGCGCGAAGTCCCGAACTATTATAAACTTGTGTCATTTTAATGCAAACTCTCACTCACTCTCTTTCAACACTGTCACACACAAACTCAAGATCTCTAGATATTTGAAACATTTATCAATGAACTCAACTAGTTAAAGATAACAGTTCTAAGAAGCTTAAAGTTGATAGAACGTGTTCCAGTGATATAAAAAAACAGGCTCGGTTTATTTTCAAATCGCTAGTCGCTTTTACCTTTCACTATGGCATAATAGATGTATGCACTTTAATTGAAAGGGGCGATGTGATTTAAATAATTTTATTGATGTTAACTTCTCATTTCCATAACTTGTCTGTGACAAATCATAGACAAGTAGTTTCTTTGCTTTTAATTACTTTGCTTGTTTATGGTTTTTAAATGTGACCATGTTCACTGTATTCTAAACAATTTGGAGGCAGGAAAACTATAGGAAAAAGTCCGTCCCACGTAATGGGGTGCCAGCGACTCTGCAACTATGATGCTAAAAACTAGCTTTTGCCCGCGGCTCCGCCCGCGTGGATGTCGGTTATCGCGACCAAACATAGCCTATGTCCTTTCTCATGGTCTAATCTACCCCTATACCAAATTTCATCAAAATCGGTGCAGTGGTTTAGGCGTGAAAGCGTAACATACAGACAGACAGACAAAGTTACTTTCGCATTTATAATATTAGTATGGATTGATTGACCGTCAAGCGGGCAATTTGTCCTGGATTGTATGTTTACTTTGGAACGGAGAACAGTCCTTTATGTTATTCACCTTCTACCACGTCCACGGGAAGATTCGAGGTTGATTTCACTAGAAACCAACCAATTCAAAAATATCCCATGACCTATTCTACATTCCACATACGAAATATGTTATAACAACGTTCAAATAGCTGTAAATTCGTATACAATATATCACCATACACACGAAATTTCAATTTAAAAACCTTCAAGTAACTATTAACCAAATGTCACGGTACCGTACAAGAACTTGTAAACAGATGTGCTTTGAAACACCCACAGGGGATTAATCCAGAACAACTAGACCTCTGATGTAACCCTTAGCGAATAGATCATAACCCTATCGAAGATATTCCGATAGATCTATCTATATTGGTCGTTATTAAGAACAGTACTCAGATATATTAGATAGTAGACTTTATTTAGAAGATATTAAAGTTGATTTTTAGGTGGGTTGTGTAAATAGTGATGTGTATAGGGTGTCGTGTTAAATGCTATCGATTATAACAGATTGTGGCACACTAACATAGATAATTGTACCAACCTCAGTGAGCGTACCAAATCGTTTGGATTGTCTATGAATTTTGATTTTAATAATTTAGGGTGGTTTAATATTTATTTAATTACTTCATGGGTGGGATCCAAGTGCAGTTTAATAGTTTACTTACTTTTGAGTGTAGTTAACCAATTTTTATAAAAACGAAAACCATACTAGATTGAATTTGACGTATACAATCACTGAAAAAGAACTTGTACCTACTTATTATAATATCTAAAGTAGCAAATCATTGCGTTCATCCTCCAAATTATATATTAATAACAGCAGTTTCTTTAAAATCTGCGCTTGAACTTAGTTCAAGAAATCCTCACAAATACACATTTAATTTCTTCAAATTATATATTATTACATGCATTTGATCCTTAAGATATGCACACGTGCAATCAGGTAAATTCACGATACAATAGACCCCAAGAAATGACATGACCGCAAAAAATATTAAGACGTGACCTATTTCAAAATTTGCACCTTTCGTCGAAAGAGTTCTTCTCCTTTGATAGAACACCTTGCCGACATATGATGGCTCACGGCCCGCATGGCCTACCAACTTTTTGCAAGATATTTTGTGAAGTAGATCAGTGATTGACGATTAAAAAAATAATTTTGGTCCATAGATGAGTCAAGCATTAAGTGTGTCCCTACGAAGTTCACTTATTGGACGAAATTTGATCATAATAATAAAATTAATAAAAAAATATGTTAATAGATACGCTCGGCAATAACTAAGTACACTAACTTAAAAAAGAAGAAGAGAATCACCAAGAATGGAGGGAATCTCCAATTAACAGGGAAGAAAAAGATTCCTAATACAATTAACTCGAGTTGATACAGATCTCTGCGTAAAAATAATTATTTCCTTACCATTTATGCAACTATTCCAATTTTCCCATCATAATACAAAAAAAACATTAACAACACCCTTTGAAAATATAATGCGGCTTGTGCCGGCTTACAGATAAAATCTGTTTTCTTTATACGTTCAACCATAGATCGGGCATTAATCCTACTTATTGACTCTACTTTCCTGTGAGCATGTAAAATATAAACATTTCCCGCATAAAAAGAATAATATTCATTCAATAACTAACAAAATCAGTAATGCCAACATAAATCGCGAAATAAAAAACCTCACAACAAAAACTAATTCCTCCTTCCATTCGCATTCGCGTATTGTCTTTGGCCGACGTTCTGCCCGTCCACAGGTAATCAAAGGTGGACACAAAGCCTATCTCTGGCTTTTTGAACGTGCGTCCTTTGCCTCGTGTCGGCCTCTCGTTTCATTCATATCTCAGTAATTGGTTTTTGATTTGTATTGATGTTTTTTTTTAAATCAAAGATGTCTGTCTAAAGAATAAAACCATTTACAAGTTGTTTGTTTCTTTTTTTCCCAAGTTATGATGGTATAGTGGAATAATGGATCTCATATTATAAACCCTGAAATTGTACACTCTACTTATTTTTAAAAGCGCTATTCTTATTGCTAATATTAATTTAATCTCAATTTGAAATCGTAGAATCAGGCCTACACAGGTGTCATTAACTTTTATTTATGTACTTTAACTTTTAATTATGCTTTATATTTAATCATTTTGAATTCTAAAGACGCATTCCAAAATTTAAACGTAACCGCCTCGGCGCACGCGTCACAGCGCCCTACGTCACAACCCCCGCGAAAGGTGTGCAAGCGCATAGCAAGGGGGACCACAGCCCCTATTATCTTTAACATTTCCAAGTCTGTTTGCAAGATAAAGCAGCCTGTATGTATCCAAGGGGTGCAGGGGTGATTTTCTTTATTCTTCACCCGATTTTATTATTATTTTTTAGTTATTATTACTGTGATTGTGCGACGCGTGCGCACATGCCCCTAAGAGCGACCCTAAATAGAAATGCTGCGTGTAATGCTCTTACTAGTTTCGTTTTATTGTTACTGGATTACTGAAGGATACATTAGTGGTTGATAAGTTTTATATTATTATTATTTGAGTATTGATATTAATTCTTTGCTTTGTGTTATAATGATTACTTACTGAATTTCCAACCTTACTGTATTTACAATGTATATTTTTATTGTTCAAAGTTGCACCTTGTTCGTCTTTTAATTCAAGGAGCGCGTGCGCAAAAAAATACAACAAACGTCATTCGGAATCAACAAATCATACACAAGGATCTACCACAGATTATATAATACTTACCACGTAAACTCTACTGCTCTTACATCCATTCTTCGTAATTTTACTCATGTCTTAAGATCAAGAAAATACGGTTCAAAATCGTACAAATTTTTCGTGTGATTCAACCCAAAAGTCACCGGCTGCTTGTAAAGAAAAAAAAAGGCAAAGATCTTCTTATAAAGACCGTTTAAGGTTGAATATTTGGCAACAAAAATTCATTCAAAGATCGAACAGCTGATTTTACGCCCGCACCTTACTACAAATATTTGTAGTAAAACTTCTTCAATTAATTTCTAACTCTATTCTGTAGATTCAAAGTCGAAATCAGCTTGAAAGACTACTACCTTGTAAGGTGCTCGTCTTCGACTTAAGATCTTTCGCTGAGCAATTCTAAACTTTTGTCGTTTGTGTTAGAGTAGCTTTTTGATTGGTGCTGTTAGGCACGTGTATAAAAAGATAGCATCAATACACATGCTTGATCCGGCACTTAATGTGTTTTGTGGGTGTATCAAATATCTTCACGGTACCGACATGTGATGGCGCCTAAAACAATCAAAGGGCCCAGGTGTTCTGGTCTCTATTTGCCCATCGTCTTCCATTTGTTTGTTTGGA
Source organism: Eilema sororculum (assembly GCA_914829495.1). Classification (NCBI taxonomy): domain Eukaryota; kingdom Metazoa; phylum Arthropoda; class Insecta; order Lepidoptera; family Erebidae; genus Eilema; species Eilema sororculum. The sequence goes on from OU618553.1 coordinate 7,097,917, forward strand.
AGTAAAAGTGAGTTTGAGACTGTTTTAACTGCAATTAAGATGCAAGAATAATAATATAACGGTGGTGTTTTAATGTCAGAATGGTATTGTTGTACTTAGATACTTACTCCGTTTTTGCTTTGGCATGAAAAGTGACAGTGGCTGAGATAACGCTCTACAAAATTGAAGCAACCCGATCTTTAACTAACCAAAATGATATGAGATTTTTTAGTCACGTGATGCTACAGTGGAGTTTGTGGCGCCGTTTTTTCTTCACTGGTGCCTAGGAAGCGGTGGTAAACTTAGTTTTAAGCAGAATTTTACGTCAAAAAGCTGTAGTAGTGCCACACAATTTTGAATAAATACTTTGAATTTTAATTCGTGCAAGATTTTTCTGTTCCACTATTGCCATGTGTTTGTTTACTATGGTAAGAGGACAAAGATGTATAATATTATGAATGTTTCTACAAATGTATCTAATTTATCCGAATTCTACAATCCATAATAACAAATTAGTTAAGCTTTATCACTAGGTCCTATAGTACCCATTAATGTGTTGAAGATGAAACTAATTTCATGTTTAACAATTTTTCTTTTATATTAATTTAAGTATTTAAAAAAATTGTTAAAAATATTTTTATTGAATCGACTTATCTCCTAAAATCGTAAGCAAGCACCCCTGGTATCAGTAATCCTACTAGTACGGAGTACAGACAGCGTACTCAGCGCCCACTACACTACAATAGCTACTTACCCCTCGCACCTTTGACCCGACGCAGGCGCAGCTGCACAGAAAGATGGTGACGTGAGGGGTGCGCGCGCGCATCGCGATCGATAAAGTTCTGCTGGCGAATCGATGAAGTAGGCAGAATTTTGTATCGAAGTGTTGACGCTTGAGTCGAATTTAGCCACCTATATAATCTTTAGTCCAATAAGAAGAACCTATTTCCTCATAAATAAGGGATTAATAGATGGTAATACATACATCGAAAGATATATTAAAAAAAATATGAAAATATTCAAATGCATGGAAATACTCGTACTAAGATTAACTCAAAAGAAAATAGACGATCAAAATATTTGAATTCTGTTGAGCCATATTGACATTGTGCTAACTAATTAAAATACACTAAAAATCTCTAAAATTTATTATACACCCAGATTTCATAGTGTTTTCGTAGAAAAAGATTATTATAGTGTGTGGCCGATTCCGGTCAGCGCAGACAGATCAGATCACACATCACATAAAACAGACAATTTTTTCGTCTATTCGTGATCTGCAGCATCTATTTATGCGAAATGATGTAACTAAGAAAATGTTATTAAGGGCCAAAATCGTTTTTCTGTTCTTAGTAGTCCTTGGAGTCGGTTCGAGTCCCACATAACATGCCCACCTAACGATTTTGATTTCGAAACTGTTTCTAAAATCTTTTCTTACGAAACGACCGCATGGTCTGGGTGTATAATACCATTTTAGAGATTATTTTAGTTAGTTTTTACAACACAGAATTGGCATCATTATGAATTTCTAAAAAAATCTTAAGTCATGTTTCACAAATCACATATGCCCGGTAGGTAGTATTTCTTCATAAAATAAAGTCATATTAACTACGTGTAAAAAAGCGAGTTGACAACTCGAGCGTAAGGATTTACCTAACTTATACGCACGAATATTAGATAAATCCATACAATACAATACCTGGATTTTGTGGAGAAATCTATTCCGTTCCTGATTTTATAATTATGAAAAATACCCACCACAAGTGCAGTAGATATAAGAAAAACAAACAATAAAATAGGTACAGGTACATCGAATAGGCCAGTAGCATAAACCATCTGTCAATCAAACCTTCGAAAAGAAGCAATCGTTTCTAACACATTCATCGATTTTTTGCAATCGATTGATCCCGGTCAACACATTGCAGTCTTATCAAAAGATCATTAATTACGTATTCGATTATTTCCAACAAGACAATCGAATCGATTCTCGTAATTCGATATGTTTTGCCACAAAAGAAGACAGTCATCCATCATACGCGAAACATCTTTTGGCAACGCACGCGCCCCCCAGATGCGTTTGCAGCTTACATCCCAAATTCGGTCAATGGCAACTTGAATTTTGTATACCCTTATAATTTAGAATAATATATTTATGAAAGTAATGCCAATTGGGTATCATCCTATAGTTAAAATAACTTACTTTTTAAATTAAGAATGGTAAAAGAGCGGTAAACATTGCATCGGATCTTATTTTATAATTTTTTATTATTTATTTTTAATGTATGATTAACTCAACCTATAATAGTAAGTGATTTGACTATTAAATTTTATGACGTCACTAAATCTTTTTTTCATATAAATTACCTTATAACTTATTGTTTTGACGTTTAGTAAAAATTATAATTTGACTAGTCAGTAGAATACTTAATTCTTTATCTATTCTTCGTATGTAAGTATATCATAAATTACAGATGTCTGTTATTTGTATATGACCCAAAAACTAAACTAAAATAGTTTAATTTAACTGACATAGCACTACATAGTTTTTCATAGATTGCAATTTTTAATCAAATATCAATACAAATTACGACAATGTACCCATCGCTTAACTTAACTGACATAGCACCACACAGTTTTTAGTTGTGCGATTGCAAGTTTTAAGTAATAGTAATTATAGTTATTATGCGAAGCTAAGTTAAGCTTCTCCATATCATTACAAATTAAAACATTCTACACAGAGCTTTCTAGATTAGACTTCTATTTACAGATAAACCTTAACATATCTACCTACTATTTTTATTAGAATACACGAACTATACATTAACACGGCCAGACTGGTGCAAATATGGGTATATGATTCTTATTTTATACATACAAAGTTTTCTGACTTTTTCCGACACTAAATAAAGTACCAATAAACAGCCAACATGTAGGCGATATTCCCTATTTATTCTAGAAATAAACTTTACATTGGTCGAACCGGGCCTTAGCTGTCAACAGCTACTCCCGCCACAGAGGTCCAACTATAATTTGAAAACCTTGATGATACTCTATTAAAAAAAAACAACGCATCTGCACATCTGTATCTATAGTTTCAAAAAGTGTAATACTAATACTACAAAATGATTTGCAAATAAGTCCATACAGTTATGACAAGGTGTAAGAAGCACATTTCTTCTGCAGTGTACCTCAGTACCGGTTGCACCGGGCACGCGACATTTTATCCCGGATAGTAAAGGTGCAGCCGACCCCTTTCTCCTTTCCTTTATTATTACACATCACTATCTATGTCTCGACCCTAGAAACTGTTATAAGAGGGTCTTTACAATCAATGGATTGCAACGATACATTGACAGCCATCAGTGCCATCACAGACAACACTATTGTAATCTTTCACAATTTTGAATTTAGAATCGAAGATTTTCATTTTGAAATCAGAATGATGAATCTAGTTTTAAATTTTTTTGTGTGAAATAAAAAGTATTTTTTTATGAATTTAAATTTGGAATTATTTTTATTCCTGAAGTAAAATGGTCGATCTAATTTAAAAATCAGTTTAGTTATTTACTGAATATAAAGGTATTTAACATTAAAAGGTATTCCGTGTATAGCTAAAAAGCAATGTTTTAATCTCTCGATCAATCAATTAGCTACTGCAGTCCACTGCAGTGCACATTTATCTACACTTCTTGTCAATATTGTAACTCTTTCCGTTTTAAAATAGTTCCATGAAAGGGAATAAAGCCCACTTAAATAAAATCGCCATACTGTTACGAATAGGGAGTCAATGACTATGACTTCCGTGTAATAAAATAATTATGAGCGTTGCGGTCATCGTCACTTCCGTTACCTAGCCGAAGTCATTTTTGGAATATTTCATGTTAGATGCACTTTATATTTTCCATATTTAAACAATTACACATTGTACAATATTAGTAAATTAATATATTATAGTGATATTTGTTTATAATGGTTATAGTATTCAGTCTAGCTCAGCGTTCATTTTTTCACACGGGTGAGAATTTATACGCATAGGCTGAAAGTATATTGCTCAGTAAGCCGTAATGAAAAAATAAAACGTGTATAAAGTGTATGTTACTTTGAAGAGAATGTTCAGAGCTAAGGTTCATAGCTAGTCAAAAGAATTTTACTAGCATTTACTGTCTACGGGTAAGATTTGGAACGGATTTCACCAATGAACTGCGTTGCAACAATACTCAATCAATGTCTTTCAAAAAACTTTGTTTTATCCAACAGAGTTCCGCTGGTAGATTCTAGCTTTAAAGATGGGATATAAGCATTATATCAGAGGAATTGAGTATTCTACTGACTAGTCAAATTAATTACTTTTTACTAAACTTCAAAACGATAATATTGAATAACACACTTGTACTTTTCCACTGACTTTATTTCTAGACCTGACCGGTTTCGCCTTACGGCATTCTCAAAGGTTCACATTGATGTTTTTTTTTTTTTTAAAGAATGCCGTCAGGCGAAACCGGTCAGGTCTAGAAATAAAGTCAGTGGAAAAGTACAAGTGTGTTATTCAATATGTGTAGCAGATTCCACCAAGCGCCATCAATCTACAGTATAAACAGTCTTTCAAAACGATAAGTTAAAAGGTAACTTGTATGAAAAAAGATTTAGTGACGTCTAAAAATTTAATAGTCAAGTCAGTCACTATTATAGGTTGGATGAATGATTAAAAATAAATAAAAACTATAAATAAGAAAAAAAAGAGCGGTAAAAATTGCGTCGGTTCCTAATTTTTACCGCTCTTTTACCATTCTTAATTTAATAAGCTCGGTTAGATAATTTAATTTAACTATAGGATAATACACAATTATTTTCACTTAGAGCGAGGCCGAAGTTTAAGTAGTGGAGACACATATTTTGATATTTTGAGTCATATAAGGAAAATAACTTAATTTGGTGTATCGTCCAATACTGTAATGAAAATGGTATTACATATTACTGACCAATTTAGTAAATTTTTGTTTCTCCCAATGCACACTGTAGCATTATATTATTAGCTGCAGTGAATTAAGATAGGCTATGTAACGAATTGATTGATTGTAATAACATAAAAATATTTAGACACAAATTTCTTACACTAGCACGAGGGTCACCGTGTTGGCTGTTCATAAACGCTCCACTCATCTCCGCTCCACTGTAATCGATACCTTCATTTCCTACCAACCCAATTATTCATAAACCTTGTTCGTGACCTGAATTATACCAAATACCAAAGAACTAGTGCCGCAGCACACTCGAAAATCCGCACAGTCGATCTCCTGTCCATTAATTAGTCACAACGGGTATTCCGTATTGGAGTCTTAATCAAGCATAAAATTAAAACTTGGCACACGCCACCAGAACTAAGGGTGTGTCCACACGTACCTTATGGCACAGTAATTTGTTCAAGACATCTGGCCGCACACCTGCCTAAGCTCGCGAGTTCACCCCTCATACATTCATACCGATACTAGAAAAACAAATTTAATTTCAACTCTTTATTATTTATTTTTAAACTCTATTACCTGCAGTTAAAACTCATTTTAGTTTGTAGATTATTTTTTAGACTGCATAATTTAACTTTTACTGTGTATTATGGTTTTGGCACAAGGTCCAATGCCCCCGTCATTCAAAATAACGTGCACTATTAAAATTCGGAAATGACGATACAGTTTTAATCGTTTCGAATCGTCGCATTTCAAGTATGAATTTATAATGGAAAACTGCTCATTAGAAACTTTTTTCAGAATTGTTAGCTGTTTGTGAAAACGGACGTATTTCAATTATTCTTACGTTAGGTCTATTCCTATATTTGTGTGGTAGTTTAGCCGTCAATATTGAGTACAATCTCTACGTAAACAGAACGTACGTTCATTCACACACACATGGTGACTAAGACGTCTGTTTGTAGATGAGTACAAATGCGTATGTGTGCGTGCCCATTCAAGACGGGCCTCCTTACGTCGCATCCGGTGACGTCACAGGTCTTACAAATAGCCGTGTGAACGCGTCCCTAACTAGTGATGTGTTTTGACAATTTGATGAGATAAATGAAGGGTTATGTTGGTAACATGTAATTTTCACGTGACTTTCTTATTGAATTTGAATTTGGAATTGTAACTTTTTTATTAGTTATGCGCATCGTATTACAAGTTTGTATTACACCCTATCACTTTTAGGAACACGCCTATTTCTTTTTAAAATCAGCCAGTGAAACTGATATGATTATTCCATTTGGTTAGGCACTTACTTAACTGAAAGCAAACAATCTTAATGAATATTTTAATAAGTTTTATTTAAAAACTTAATTTAAGAATAAAATTGTTTCATATTTTTTATTTAATAAAAAGACATTAAAATTGTTTACTTTTTCTTAAGTACCAAACCAAATGGCGCGGCGTATAGATCTTCACACATTTTTAATTTTCATTTATTGCCAATTGAAATACGACTTACAACTTCCGGCGAAATTGCAAAAAAAGGGAACATTTAAAATTTAATTCTCAGCAGGGTTCTATTGGTCTAAGGATGCGGGACGATACTGGTAATTTAGTCTAAGTATCCCAATGTTCGTATTGTGGGAATGTGGCCCAAGTAGGCCAATTTCAAGCCATTGTGCAGAGGGGCCAAGAATAGTTCCTTGCGAACGCCCGCATCCCGCGAATAAATATTAATGTTGATTGAAGTGTCTGACGAGTTTTGGGGTCTTTACGATTAGAAGCAACCTTGAAAAGACTATTTCGATCGTTTAACTTTAAATTATTGTGAAAAGTAATTGACACTATCGTTACACATGGTATGAAAGTACGGAATGAAGACTCTTCTCTACATTTTGCAATAACGTACCTATTTATGTATTGTGTAGGTACTACTACTATAGACTAAGTTAGACATGCGAAGAGCCTGTCTGTTAAGCTGTGAAATGAGTTCCCGGCTATGGTTTTCACAAACGACTAAAATATTAGGTTCTTTAAAAATTTGAAGGACACGATAACCCCTTTCCATTAATTGTGCCGTATAATAATCTTCACCGGATTTAGTAAGTGTCAGATATTTTGATAACGTGCCACTACACCTGGCGGTAGTAAACATCTTTCGGTACTCATGAGTTATGACTTATGATACATTGTGAATACGATGTACGATTGGCGGACAGTATACCAATTAATAGACAATTGCGTAACAATTTTTTATATATAGGACATTGACTTCACCTCGCCTGATGGTGAGCTGATGATGATGGTAATAATGAATATCTCCGCAGCATTACGGTCTTGTGGTACAGAGGCCATTCATGTAGAAACCATTAACTAGACGTTGACATCGACACATAACAATTAAAAAATGTCACAGAAATCGAAAGCAATTCAATAAAATGCTTCCAAAGTAAAAGTTAAATCACCATCTGCGTGTTTTTGCCCAATTTGTGCTAAATATTGATCCTTTATACAGCTAAATTGACACGGTGTTGCCATTGTGCAATGTGGAGTGTCATAAATCTATGCTGGTGTTGATAGCATTAGAAGAAACAGATGTTTTGTAAGATGTATGACATATTAGAAACCATGTTTGGCTTTATGATTATTTTTTTAAAGATATCTTGTAAATTGCCAAGAATCTGTTTTGGATTGTTTTCCTGCGGCCATGGTTACATGGACATAGATAGTAGCTCTCTCGTGTCTTGAGAAATTAAGTAATAACATAACATAACATACATAACATAAACTCACGCCTGTATTCCCCGAAGGGGTAGGCAGAGGTGCTAGCACCCACATTTCGCCAATCATAACGTCTCTATTTTACTAATTGGTGACTATTAACATAGAATACATACATATAATCACGGAGGGTTAGGCAGAGGTGAATTAACACCCACAGTTCACCAATGTATTCGGTCCTACGTAATAGCAGATGAGCCTGTTGTCGATTTCCGGGCACTATTGTTGACTCGAGCTATGAATCTAACGCTGAGTCTGCAATGTAGAATCCATACTAATATTATAATTGTGAACGTAACTCTGTCTATATGTTACGTTTTCACAGTTAAACCACTGACCCGATTTTGATGAAATTTTCTATAAGTAGGAATAAAATAGACCTTGAGAAAAGACATAGGCTATGTTTGGTCGCGATAACCGACATCCACGCGGGCGGAGCCGCAGGCAAAAGCTAGTAATAGATAAAGTTAGCAATATGTATGAAGTTTTATTTCAATCATCATTCCCTGACCTTTTTCCCAATTCGGTTGGGCCATAAAATGCGGTGGAATTTCGATATTTTCCATGAAGAGACTGTCATTTTACCCCTGTGTAGTAGTGGCGTTTATTACTAAGCCACAGGATTTAATCTCTCGCTAATATTAGCTATTTAATCAATAAATCACCCACATCTCCAATATAATACTTAACAAATTGCTTCCCGTCCTCAAAGGCCTCCTACCTGACAATTAGGTACTTGAACAAGCCCTTAATAGCCCATAAAACGACAATGGATGCGTACGCGCATACGTGCCACTACACCTGGCGGTAGTAAACATCTTTCGGTACTCGTGAGTTATGATACATTGTGAATACGATGTACGATTCACAGACAGATTTTAAAATTTCCCAGCTGTTCAGCTAATTTCGCGAAAGCAAGGAATATAAAATTAAAGGAAAATGTGTTTAAACCTTAAATGGTAGGGCACGCCGTAATAGCGGCGGTAAGACCCATCATGGAGGAGTGGCTAGAGAGGCCACACGGCAGCCTCTCGTACCGGCTGACGCAGGTGATCACCGGACACGGGTGTTTCGGGAGTTACCTGTGTCGGATCCGGAAGGAGCCAACGTCCGAGTGCCATCACTGTGATGCGAGCGAGGACACAGAGCTGCACACGCTGACTGAGTGCCCGGCGTGGGACACGCCGAGGCGGGTCCTAGTGGCGGCTCTGGGGGTGGGAGTCCTCACACTCGCCACGTTGCTCACAGCGATGGTACGATGCGCGAACGCTTGGGGTGCGGCCGCCTCCTTCTGCGAGCAAGTAATGCTCGAGAAGGAGGCGGCCGGTCGGGTCCGGACCAGACTCCGGGCCCGGGAAGCCCGCGCAGAGCGAAGACGAACCGGACGTCGGAGGTCGCAGAACGACCTCCGTCCTCCATGAGCGCTGGCCTGGGGGTGACCGGTGGAGCCGCCTGTCACCCTAGCAGAAGCAGGCCGCGGCGGCGGCGCAAAATGCGCCTCCCCGTAACCGGGGCTAGATGGGGACACTGTGGTCCCCACAACCCGAAGGGGGCCATCTCGATAGAGATGGTCCTGGGTCTGCCGGGGTGCGAGAGATATGCTTTTGGCAATCTCACCTCCGGCAACCAAGGACCCAAGACGGCGTGCGTTTTAGTCGGTTCGAGTCCGACATAACCGCCTCCACCGGCTCCGTGGGGGTGGTATCCGTGGGGATTTTTCGCACGATAAAAAAAAAAAAAACCTTAAATGGTAACAAATGTTGCCAATTTGTCATATATGTGATTGGTCAAACCAATCACAACACCCAAAACATTAACATAACTGGGTATTCTACTGACTAGTCAAATTAGTTAATTTTTACTAAACGTCAAAGCGATAAGTTATAAGGTAACTTGTATGAAAAAAGATTTAGTGACGTCATAAAATTTAATAGTCAAGTCAGTTACTATTTTAGGTTGGGGGACGATTAAAAATAAATAAAAACTATAAAATAAAAACCGACATATTTTTTATGCATTTTACCATTCTTAATTTAATAAGCTCGGTTAGATAATTTATTTTAACTGTAAGAAAATACTCAATTGCGTTTAGCCTGATTAGTATTTATGGCAATTAGTAGCCAAATTGTAGGCGTATGTAGCTCTAGTTGCTCTTTGAAATCCTGCAAGACGCTCTCGTAAAAGCGGACAGTAAAATTTAACCTTCCACTCAAAAGCCATTGGCAAAAATCCGAATCAACATCTGCTCTACATTCAAAAAAAGTTTAAATCGATTTATTCCTCATCCCCAAAAGTCTCATATTCAACTCCAATATTTTCATAAAATTCGATAGGGGTTATCGAAATATTGGCTTTATCGGAAGAAACAAAAAACTCCATAGATCTGCAGTAGGACGACGCACGCGCACGCGCCGGGTGGTCGCGCACGTGCCCACCCCTATCCGATCGATATCGATAAGTAGTGTTGTTCTTTCTTATCGAGGACACAAAAAGTGTTAAATTAGTTTTGACAATAGAAAAATAGACTGAGATAACTTACATTTCAAAGTATGTGACTAATACCATCTTTAGTCACTCGATCTTAGCTGCTGAAAATTAGCTGAAACGTTGGGCAAAATGTAAATAATCCATACTAATATTATAAATGCGAAAGTAACTCTAACTGTCTGTATGTTACGCTTTCACGACTAAACCACAGAACCGATTTTGATGAAATTTGGTATAAGGGTAGATTAGACCTTGAGAAAGGACATAGGCTATGATTGGTCGCGATAACCGACATCCACGCGGGCGGAGCCGCGGGCATAAGATAGTAATGGATACATCGCAAAAGAATCCGCTATAGGTGGTTTTAATTCAACAGTGACTTATTTTTTCACACTACTTATGTGGCAAACATCAAATATGTTCAGAAGATCTTCAATTCTCTCACAGGCTAAACAAAATGGAAATCATGAGTCGCGAAGGTGGAAAAAAGCCAGCTTCTATTTTTTTTTAATGATTACTTGACTAAACACGTACAGAAAATGGGGGTGAATGGGTATATGGTGAATACAGTAAGGGTTGACTTAGAAATACTTACTCGTCCGTATGTCAATCAGAGGACATTTTAGGCAAAGGCCTGGCAAAGGGAAAACTATTATCAAAATAGAGGAAATCGTACGTACGCCAAGACTATATAGTGATTTGATAGATGTTATCTGTGCCTACGCCAATAGATAAAAGGTATCACTATGTATGGTAATACCAAAGCCCCGTCCACAGCTACCAAAAAATAGGTAAACAAACAAAGGATAAAAAGGTTCCCGAAGTATAGATTTTCAAGTTGTTTTTTTTTTGTTTCAGATCCATCGGAGGCCACGGGCATATTTCGCAGCGGATAAGTGTTCAAAATCATATTAATGGTAAGATTTTGTATTAGTTTATTTGTATTAGAACTGTATTACTAGCAACTTTCTGATATAAATTTGAACCAACCAGACACGAACTTGGACCTAGCTACGTATCTATTAGAATTTAAAAAATAAAAACTTTGTACATTTTTAATTGAGATGGAAGGGTGGTATACAATAACAAATAACAATACAGAAATTAAAATTCAGTTGTGAAACGTTTTAAAAACGTGTAGCTATTTGATACTGAAAAAAAATATAGCGATCGAATTGAGAACCTTCTCCTTTTTCGTTCGGTTAAAAATCCGTATCTGATATTTGTCCGTTTTGTGTGTCTAGTCCAAAAGAGATTAATCTAGCGTCATAATGCATACATACGTTCACGCCTTTTTTATTTGGGTAGGCAGAGACAACATATTTCTAGTTGCTACGATTGTGATTCAGTACTTTGAGCTTTTTGTACTATCATAATTTTGTAAGGAAAACTTTCTTACAGCTACGAAAAGAACATATTTCTGGGACGCCTTATAATGGAATTGAAAAGGCGACGAAAAAATTCATAATTACAAAATTTCTGATATAAACGTCCGTTTAAATTGCAATAGACATGTCTACAATACGCAACACACGCAATCCGCAATAGAAATGTAGGTACAGTCAGGTAATAAAGTTAATTTCGATGCCGACTTCGCCGGGCCGGGTGTTTTATAATTCCTTTGTGCCGCACGCAGTTTTAGCCGGCCACCACCGGCACCGGCATAAAACCGTTCGAATTTCGTATATGCCCGTATTTTGTCTGCGGCCTGACAGGGGTGGACAGCGCATGAATTTTCGAATAATCAAACGTGGTATAGGTATAACAACAGTTGTTATAGACTTTATATTCATTACAAACGTGTATAGATAGAATTTCGAAATTGAATTCGTTTCTTTGTAGTGGTATGTATCGCTATTATGCAGGGATAAATTTAACAAAAGATATTGTTTCATCGTTAAATTATTATGATATGTCCAGCCATTGACAGCTAATTTTTTCCTCAAATGGTATTTTATAAGTGAAAATGGTTTTCATATAGGATAGTCCTTTAGATGTTGTACTAGCAGTTTAAAAATATAAAGTTACATTTTACTTCAATCAAGTTTAGTATATACTAAACTTGATTGAAGTATAATTGTACCTAGATAATTATATAATTACTAGCTGTTGCCCGCGGCTCCGCCCGCGTGGTTGTCACTTATCGCTAAATTAAGATTTAAACTATCCTATCTCTCAAGTTGGATCGAACTGCACATGGTGTGCGAATTTTATTATAATCGGTTAAGTGGTTTAGGAGTCCATTGAGGACAAACATTGTGACACGAGATTTATATATATTAAGATTAGGTACAATTGCTCCAGTGTCCAGATAAAACCACATTATCGGAATAGAATATCCTGCGTCTTTGCACTCTTTTGGCATTTATATTCACCTTTGCTAGATCCAAAAATACAACTAACTAAGAAAAAACATCCAAAGGTTGCCTGGCAGAAATTGCGTAAAGCGATAAGGCCGCCCTTTGTACTGCTCTTGTGTTCCTAATTTCCATACTATAAATATTGTAATTGGCGTACAATAAAGTATATAATAAATAAAAAATTATATAAACGTAATCTTTTATAGCGCGATTAATTTTCGGACCAAGTTTTCCTAAATACCTAATTATCTAATGATTTGAACTGGAATTTATTATACTACGCTTCCTTTTAAGAATTTTGACATTACCACAACAACTACAATATTGGTTTCTTCAAGAAAGGCATTATAAAAAGTAATAAAAAGGCAAAGTATAACTGATGTCGCACACTTTCATAGCGGTAACCGCATTCCATCAGGTCTGTTTACTTGATAAAAAACAAAAAGTTGCCTCTCTATCTACATAGAAGATAGATAGGTAACGTAGTGGAAATATCCATCCCCTATCAACTTGATGCTGAAAATGATCAAATTAACTGACATTAGTTACTTAGTGGGCATACGTGTCCGTCTGACAGTTTTTATCCGGCCTCCCCTTTCAGAAAAGTTTTGAATATTTGAACAGTGAGTTTCGTAGCGGACTGTACGTCGCGGAGCTACCTACAGTCGTGGACAGTCGCGTACATTATGTTACTTTTATAGACACTTGTGACACTTTTTGTGATAAAAAAAGTAAAAAAACTGTATGTAAAAGTCGTAGATATTCTGTTCTGTGACTAAAAGCTTAGTTTCCTTGTAAAAATATGTCAGAATTTTGTACAAAGTTATGTTATTTTAGACAGGTAAATGAACTTTTTAATTCTATTTTTATTCGCTTTTGGTAGGTAGGTACCTATTAGTTTGTATGGCAGTTTAAATATCAAACTCAATTAAGAGACCATGAACTAGATCTTTCGTTTTCGTACGGAAACCTCCTTGAGCTTGACCGCTCTGGAGCCAACGATGAATTGGGTGTGTCAGACTCGAATCGACTAAAACCGCACGAGGAGATAAAATCTTGGATGCGACCGGGAACAATGCTAAATTAAGACAATGACAACCTCTATATAATTTTTATGTCTCAGAAGTCAATCTAATACACAATTGTCTTACATTATAGCACAGAATAGATAATTAGAATAAAGAGTCTACCACATTACCTACAACCTATGGCCTTTGCCTCAAAAACCGATAATTTACGAACGAACCGATAAACCGGAACATTAATCAACGGAACAGTTTTGAACATCGAAACCAACGATTTAAGCTATCGACGCGATATCATTGTGCAGTCATCGCGAATCGAACCTCCAAGTGGGCTAGGAGAGTAGCGGGATTCCGCAATTATGAAGATTTTATTGAATAACTTACACTCACACATATACATACAAGGGGCCACCATGTTCCTGAATGACGTATCTATAAAATAATGCATCATTGCTTTCACACACATTATCGCTGTAAATTTTTTTCTTGTCATGGAATCCAATATAAAGTTACTTTTTCTGCACTCTAGGAACAAAATCCGTGGGACTTACTGAATATAAAGCTATGCTATATCCCGGCATATTTATTATTACTGCTATCAGGTACTATTCGGTTTATAAAATAAGTAATAAGTCAGTAAATCTTAAGCTTTCATAAATGAGTACCAAATAGATATTCCTACGAGTATTTATGTGTATAAATACTAGTAGGTAAGTAGGTGATTTTGTAAAACGAATACTGTTTTAACGGATTTACATATTTAGTTTTCTTTTAATTTTTATTTAGAGTCCTTAACTGGATTCCTGTAATTTATACCAGTTGAAGGAATTTTTACAGCATTAAGTATGCTAACTATACAAATCGAATACATAGGGAAAAAGAATCTTCTCGGGCGGGACTCGAACCCGCAGTCTTTCCCTTACAGGGGGAATGCCTGACCAATTCGGCTACCGAGACACGCCCGATATGATTCAAATTTTATGTAATATATAAAAAAAATATTCGATTTGTATAGTTAGCATACTTAATGCTGTAAAAATTCCTTCAATTGTTTGGGCGCAGTTATCAAAAATCAATGTTTAAAAATGATTGTAACATCATTCATTGATTCCGATAGTTCGTAAGAAAATCGGTAGATGACGCCACGTCGCCTCAAAGACGTATAAGATGGGAAATTTGAATCATATCGGGCGTGTCTCGGTAGCCGAATTGGTCAGGCATTCCCCCTGTAAGGGAAAGACTGCGGGTTCGAGTCCCGCCCGAGAAGATTCTTTTTCCCTATGTATTCGATTTATACCAGTTGTTTTGTTCAGCTGATAACTATTGTATATTGTTTTCGTATTAGTATAGGTAGGTATATTATATTAATTAACTGACAACAAAAACAGAGAGTTGGTGACATAATTCTCGCTATCTGCCTCACTAACCACCTAATCAGGTGCCAATGCGGTAACAAAATAATAATTTTAATACCTATTTAC
This sequence comes from Eilema sororculum, assembly GCA_914829495.1. Lineage (NCBI taxonomy): Eukaryota > Metazoa > Arthropoda > Insecta > Lepidoptera > Erebidae > Eilema > Eilema sororculum. The sequence continues at coordinate 7,112,982 of OU618553.1, forward strand.
ACATAACATCGATATGTTAAACCCAATTAAATAAATTACATCACGGTAAATTCTTAACAGTATTCATTTAATCATTGCATTATTATTATCTGCGTAAATTCCATTATATGTATAATTTTCCCTATTTTTCGAGATACTGAGATACCTATGTTACCTATTACTATAGTAAAAAGCTTGATCTAATAAAGATATACTACAATAAATGGACACAAAAAAAATCAAAAACTTATACCTACACTTTATTGATTATTTACTTAGTAATAAATTCAAAATTAACGCAACCCGCGTTTTCTGTGGCCCAACTTTTCGCCACAGATAAGACATAACGTGTCCGTTACGAGTTTCTGATCAGAACCTTGCATTTTGCAAACATACACCGCCACAGGCTACATAAACAAACGCCAATTCCATTTTCAAAACTGCATTTGGCATGTATTTCCTGTGTAAATTTTTAATTACAACATGATACAACGGCTTTCAGGCAATCGGCTATGATCGGTTATATTAGTAACCTATGCGTTTATGTAAGCTAAATCCGGCTGATACAGCTGCAGGTTAATAAATAAACGGGCTAAAGCTTTGTACACAGAAACAAATATTTATGTAGATACATAATAAAAAAGGAAATAGAGGCTGATCACAAAGGAATATAAAACACAATACATACCTATTATATGCCCTAATCAATAAGTAGGTAACACTCATTCAGACGCTATAATTCCGTTAATAAAAATACAGAGAGGAAAGCCTAGGGGGCAGGGTGGTCGGAAGCGCAATGGGCTTTGGAAAATTCACCCGGTGAATGGGAAAGCGCGGCGATAGACAAACAGCCGGGCTGACCCCGCACCTACCTCCTCACCTCCCACCTAACCGTACATTTTGAAATAATGCTCCCAACAGTTCGGTTGCCTATCGCGCCATTTTACAATTTTAATGCGCGCCAAATTTCGAATTTCGAATGTACTTTATTTTGAAAAAAGAATACATTATTTGAGGATGGGGGTGCAAGAACAGACTAACAAAAATTTTAACATTTTTTTTTACTGCCATCTCTTGATGTTATAATAAAAAATGTTAACTACAGCCAACCATTTTCAAATGCCTACAAATAACTTTTTTTTTAATGTTGGGTTGGCCGTTGTTGTCGCTTGTGACGATATATAGATGTCTATACGTTCCTGTAATAAAGCCAACGCTAAACATGACGTCAAACACACGCGCATCTTACTAAAGTTAGCGCGAACGCACAGAGAGGATATAAATCTCGTCGACACGAAATGGCTGACCAGCGCCATCCCCCCAACAGATCTATGTTGCTATAGCGCTCCAATGCAAAAGTGTGCACCATAAATTTTATACAAGCAGCAGTGTGCGGTAAAACTGAAATAGACGTTTGTGTGTGTGCGAAAATTCGTGTTCGTCCCATAAGAGGAGTGGACAGTGTCCAGTATCGCTTTGTATACGTGTCGTGTACCTACGGAAATGGTTTCGAGCCTACCAAGGGTACAGAGTGCAACGAATTAATTAAAATAAATTTTATATTAGACACACCGCCGTTTATTGACGTGAGGTTGGTAGTAATGAAATTGTTTCCCGGTTAACCGCAAGCTCGGTATAGATAAGTAATATACTGGCCACACGACTAAATAAAAAATATTTTAACCAAAGCCTCTGAGTTTGACACTTTTGTCTGTGATATCCATAAACATTATTTACTATTACGTTCTATATTCAAAATTTGCAAAGAGAACATAATTTAAAAATGTTTCAGTTTAAATTTTATTGCCGAGTATGCATTTGACAATATGCGAGGATGCGTTTGAAAACAGAATAGAATATTGAAACAAAACACTATAGCAATATCGTTAAGCAGCAGGTTATTGTAACTCCAAGGTTTCTACCATTGTAAATAGCAAGGATTCATCTATGAGTTTTTTCGGCCGTTTTTTTCTTATTCGCCGTGTAACAGGCCTTTCATGAGCTTTCCGTTCGGATGGTTCAGAGCGCTGAAAGAAGTGTGAATCGGGCCGTAAGCATCGCCATTCAGGTGTGGTTAACTTTCTGAAAACATGGACTTCCCTCGGGAGCAGTCACTTAGTTCATTTCTGTCACTAAAATAGACAACCGGTTTATTTTTAAAAGCCTACCGTTCTGGCTGGGTAGCACTACAGGGTCGCAACCAAATGTACTAAACTTTTAAATCACGGTACAGTCGCTAACACACGGTTTGTGTTTGGAAGTGGTTTAGCGGTGTAGTGAATAAATAATGTTTGAGTTTAGAATTTGATTTAGAACTTTTATCGCTTACGATGCGTGTAGAAGCTACTACATCAAAAGAAGTAAGTAATAGGTCTGAAAAAATAGGAAATGAAGATTATACTTATTTTAGGTAGTTTTTGGTCATTCATATACATAGTTATAGTGAATGGAGATTGCGATTGTTTACGGTATAATAATTTATAGTCAAAAATATTTTGATCATTTTATTACAGAAAATAAGTTCTATTATAAGCTACTGCAAATGTCCCGAAAGTGAAGCCTATGGCAAAATGATAATACAGTATACAGTGTAGTTACAGGTCAGATCAAAATAATATTCAAAGCATGTAAGAACGACTCATTTCAATAATGGGCTGGACTATTTTTAGGAGATAAAATGTTTTACGAATTCATTCATAAGGTTCGATATACACTTCAGTGACTTCGTGACAACCCTGTAATTAAGAAAGTCTACATGTCACGTCCACGGACAGTCATAATTGAGTCCAAAAGCGGCGTAACTCACACAATGACACGGCGCGTATTAAGGCCGTTATCGGTTACGCACTTATATTTACTCATAAACGTAGCTAAAGCGGAGAGTACTGCACAAAAACGCATCTTCCCCCCTTCAGCCCAGCTCAGCCCACCCCCACCGGCCGGCGGGCGAACGAATACATTCGACTAGCCCATTTGCAATATCGCATTGTGTGAGTGAGTGTACGCCAGCCCTGCGCGCCTGTGTGCGTACTCTACACACACAAATTCGCAGTTTGCTTAGCCCGTGCGTAGTTTTACCATGTACATACATGTACACAGTATTGGTTTTCTGTACAACCGATGGGCTTTAACAAATTTCAAATTCACAAAATCGTGATTGGTTGGTATTTTGTTTGTATAAGCGGACGCACTGTACACGGCGCGCTTAAAATTTGCTATGAGATAATTCGTTTAGGTGTAAAATGATGAGTTTTATCCGATTCTGTTTACGAGCACGGTGATTGTGATGACGATTGATATATTTTCTTTGTTACGGCCAAATGGTTGTTCATTACATGGTTTTAGATGAGTAAATTTCAATAATCAGTGGTGTAGAACACCTTATAATAGTAAAAAAAAACAATATTGATCCCGCATTATAGACACAAATGAAGCAATTAAGTCGGCACGCGCCCCTGTGTAGATGGAACCGGAAGACAGACGGTGTAATGGCCATCTAAGATTCCAAATATCAATTTCTAATAAACCGTTGGAGCGCATCAACGTCATTTCCAAAATTCGTATATGGAACGTGACAAGCCGGAAGTGCGCTTTGTGCGTAACTTCACTAATCAACCCAAGACTTCCGAATTCGAAATTGAAACTTGTCCAGTCATAGTTCCTTTGCAACATGGCGAGCACTTCTCCTAGGCCAATGAAGTTGAACACAATTTATAAATATATATATCTACTTGAAGTATGTTTCATCCGGTTCAGGGACAAAGCATTCAATATTTAGGTATTCACTACCCAACTATTGGTCATTCAACACAACAATCACGACATTGCTAATGCGAACTTGATCAAGAAGGTACTCAATGGTGTGAAATCCTAATAGCCTTTTGTAGCCTACTTACAACTAGTCCCAGTTCCCACTGTACGGTAGGGACCGATTCCTTCAGCTTAGCTAAATGGCTAAGGGCCGGTTTGACCAAATGCGAGTAAACTCTATTCCTAGAATATACAGCCAATATGTGGGCGATATTGCCCGTTTATTCTAGGAATAAACTTTACTCGCGTTTGGTCGAATGTACCATAAGTAATGTAATAATCGGGGTTCGAATACGCAACGTTTCGATAATAAGTCCGAGGTCTTAAGGGTACGAAGATTGTTTAATTTTTTTACTTTATTTTTAATCTGACTCAAGACAAAGTTCTTCAAACCACATTGTGCATTCAGTTCAATTTAGAAGACCGTAAAATAAAAACAAATCATGCGGTAACTCTACAGCACAGGATAAAATAAGTCTTATCCTTCGAAGATAAGGTTTATATTTGATGTGTTCACTTCATGTGAGGGTAGTTTCTTGCCTCATCACTATACTGGCCGATAACACATGTTCCAAATTTGAAATACTAGGTTAATTAAAGAACTCAATTCTTCTTAATTAAACGGCAAAGGAATACAAAGTTTGAGGATTTCGTTAACCCTTTCAATGTTCACGGTATGTTACTTAACAATTAATTGTAATATTTTTTACAGCCGGTATACGAAGAACTAGTTGTGCTACGTGGTTATATTTACATATGGTTAGATGCTGCTTTGCTAGAATTTCTCTCTCTATATACTTGCTTCCTTCTCCTATTATTGAATATATTTCCTTAGTACCTATTTCTTCGCCTCCGATGTAATAATTAATCAGATTTAAATTATTTTCAAATTAGCATAGTAGCTTAAACACATTTTGAATAGGATACCTACTTTCACTCCAAATTCAAAAAAGCAAATAAACCTTAAATGCTAGTTACAAAGAGAAATCCAAAAAAATAAATAAAGGTGTTCCAAAAACAAAACAAAAATGCAACCCTCAGGAATTAATTCTTGCAAAACAATACTAAAACAATAAGTTGTATAAAAACGTTCACGGTTCCGTGTCATAAGGACGTGTGCAGACTTACAGACCAGATGCGCCGCGACCGGTATGCCACGACAGCTTGGGCGACCGTTGTGCCCTAATTATACGCTAAATATAAGGCGGACAGCTTGACGCACGAATGATTGGACATATACGGTGTGTGTTTCTAATGAAGTTTAAGTATTGTACAAGTTTGGGAAGTAGAAATGGTTCTATTAGAGTCGTTAGTAATATTATTTTAGACAAGGAAAGTAGGACTGGAAGTAAGGTCTACACAACAAGAAGTGAAGACTTAAGAAAAAATAGATAGACGGAAGATAGGACGGCATTGCCACAACCTGCCTCGCCTGGGTCAGCCGAAGTGCGAGGGACATGTCGATGACAACCTCACATCACCTTCGGCCTAGCATTGCGACCCAAAGACGGCGAGCGGTTTAATCGGTTCGAGTCCGACATAACCTAACCGGAGGTATCCGTGGGGATTTCCGCACGAATTAAAAAAGGAAAAAAGCTACATCAAACTGCACATTAAGTGATATGATGGCACTTCCCCTATATTTCCGAGGCAACTTTCTGAGTAAAGTATGACTCAACCACTTTAAAAAGGCTGATGGTCTGTCTTTAGAACCTAGAATAGTGATTTTTTATAATTAATTAAGTCTTATCACATTTTAAACGCTACAATATTACATGAATGTTAAAAATATCAAAAAGCTTTTGAAGGTTATTAACATTAACAGTTGTATTAATGAATGTTACCCAACCCTTAGTCTTAACCCTCAAATACCTTCCGTTGGTACAATATGCCAGTTGAGACTCGCCCTAATGACATGCTCGCACGCAATGATCATAATCTTAAGACATGGATATCTACTTTATTAATATAAAACTTAATAATTACTATTAAATTAATGCAATTAGTATTCATAATCACTTTTTAATTATACTGTTTTATTAAACTCAAAGCAGTTATACTAAAATATCATAAGATTTCACATATGAAGTATCTTCTAAAGTATAAAACAACAACTAAAAATACAAAGAAAAACTTTAGAAATATATTTGCGTACGGGCGTATTCAGGTTTCGGAAGCCAGGCAACCAAAACCCAAGTGGTATTGCCAATAGGTTATATTTTTCGAGAATTCCATAGACGAGAAAACTTCGAAAAAATCCTGTAGGTAGGTATGTATAGGTACTTAAAAATGTTTTTAAAATTTTCGAGAAATGTCACAAAAAACATCGGAAATAGATTTTCATTCTAGTCAGTTAATGAGTTCCGTCTCATCTTACACTAAAATAAAATTAACCCTCAAAAAACATTAACTCATCAAACATGACACTGTACCTTAACCCTCCACTCCCATGGGAATATTAGCCTATTTAAACAATGTAACAGAGAAACAAAGCAATATCCTGACCTGTTTGCTTGAGACGGGGGCCCGTGAGACCGCTCGAAACAATAGCTCCTTAACCGCAGCGACAAAAGGGTTAACTGTCAAGAAGAAGGAGGCAAACGACTGTGAACTGAGAGAAAAGGAATTTCTTGAGGACGGGCGATATTTATACGCTTATTAAACCCTTCTCACTATGACACGATTTATAATCTTCTAAGGCATTATTTATGGTATTGTATAAGTACTGGTATCTAACAATAACTTTAATTACTAATATTTCAGGAAAGCTATATTGTTTACTAACTTTTGCCCGCGGCTCCACCCGTTTAGATGTCGGTTATCGCGATCAAACATAGCCTATGTCCTTTCTCAAGGTCTAATCTACCCTATACCAAATTTCATCAAAATCAGTCCAGTGGTTTAGGCGTGATAGACGAAGTTACTTTCACATCTATAATATTAGTAGGGATTTTAATAGTGGACCAAGAAAAGATTAATGGATACCCCCCCTTCCGGCTCCGGCAGGGGGGGTATCCGAGGGGATTTCCGCACGAAAAAAAAAAAAAAAGGAGGTAATATTGTCTTCGATATATCCCTTGCACCCCGGCTGACCCAGGGCCATCCCTTACGATCTGGCTCTCCTTGGGAGGGGGGACAACGGTGTCCCTGACTCGCTGCCGTAATGGGGCTGCAAAAGAAGGCAACTTTTTTGCCGTCAAGCATGTATATATATAAAAAATATCAATTGAAAATCGAACCCAAAACCCCACAACCATACACCCCATATATCTTATTCCACAAGTCCAATGAGCCACTCCTCCCTCCATCTATTGAATAAAAACGTGATTATCACTTAGCACCTCCGTCCTCCCAAGCTACTTAGAGACTGTTCCCTCAATCACTTCCTCCGGATATAGTAGCTTCAATCAAAAAAAGATTTGTCACTTGTGGACGGAAGCCAAGGTTCCCAGAACACGGTGGCCCTAACCATTGTCGCCAAAGGGTGCACAATGACCCTTAAGAACGTACTATACGATAATGGCTAAATTGGCTGCGTTTTTTTTTCTTTGAGGTGTTAAATATTTTGCTCCCACATTGGCTCAGTGTTTTTTTTTTATATATATATATAGACATAGAATATAGACAGACTGTAGAGTATTTGAGTTTAATAAAATAAAATAAGTAATTTGACAGTCTCTGTGGCGTGGCGGTAGTGCACGCGACTGCTACGCAGGAGGCGCGGGTTCGATCCCCGCTCAGTGCAAAAATTTGTATGCATGAATATGGCTATTTGCATTGGTCTGGGTGTTTCTATGTATAATATTAATGTTTTTACAAAAAAAGAAAGTATTTAAATATGTTTATCCGCATTCTAGATTCCTAACACAAGCTGGTTAAGATATGCTTACCATGGGTCTAGCCTTGTCTTGTGTAGAATGTTTTGGGAAATATTTATTTATAGCAGATTTTACAGCAGATTGCTAACAGTGAATCAATGACATGAAAGGAACAAAATAAATAAATTGTTTTCGGTTTTTGAAAATGAATTGACACCGTGTGATCCCTATGAAGTGAAACGGCCACCCCATATATCTTTACGTAGGTAGGTATCTCTCGTACAAGGCGATTAAGGGATAGGGTTGTCTCTCAACGTAAAACTTCTCAATTGCCTACAATGGACACGCGGTGGTTCTCTACTACGTTAGTCCGAAAGCAGTCGAAATAATGCAATATAGTAAGTTATAATCGCCACTTTAATTGCTCTTTCTCTAGATTTTTTCACCATCTGACCACCCCAATCCGGAACCGAAAACCTACGCCATGCCAGAGCCTAAATAGCAGGTGAGATTGGCTTAGCTAATCAAGATCTTGATGGGGCTAACTAGTAACTACCCTATTGGGAACCTATCATTAAATGTGAAAGTAGATACTATTTTCTTTGTTACTTAGATAAAGAAAATATTTTAGTAATAATAAGCACATTAAGAATCCTAAAGACACAACCCTAGCTCGGGTATCCGATCGCAGACGCAGACAGGAAGGAAGCGTAAGGCGAGCGCGTGAGAAGCGCGCGCGCATCGTGTGAACGCACGGAGTCACCTGTTCTGTGCGCCCTCTTGCGGTTGCCGAGTATAGATCAATGATTTGTGTACCTTGCGGTTTCGTACCTCATTATCGTTATATAGGTTGTCGAACACAATTTATGCTCACGACTTTATGGAATAAGCTGAAGTGTACATATACAAGACGTTCCTATTTGCTTACTGGGTGTTTTGGGATGAAAATGTAGAGTCTACGGAAAGGAAAAGTTAGGAATGAAATGTTACTTTTATGGAAAGTTCGAAGTTATGATGAAAGGTTTGTTTATACTGTAGGAACATGGGAGATGGGATGTATGAGATACAAGTATTCATACTCACACCATTCGGCTTCAGGGTAGGCAGAAACGACAGCCCGCCATCAGTTTCTGTCCTTAGATACTTAATAATTGAAATATAAAAGTCGATTTTGGTCTCTTCAGCCGAAAGTATCTATTTTACCACCGAAAAAAACTTCTATCAAAAAAATACCCTGCATGGAAAAGTCTATCTATACGAACCGGAATTCAAACTTAATACCTTATGATCGCATGTTTACATATGACCAATTTACCATGACATTACTTAAGACTTTACCACATGGTACCAACTGGTCCCATACCGTAAAGTCTACCTCTAAACCTAAATACGCCAGCACTACGTGAACCTACGAACACTAAACGCGAGGCAAAGAGGTCACAACACATCCCGGCGAGATGAATCGGATGAGTCAGGACATGACGAGCTCAATAATAAAAAAAGAACCAGCCAATGCTCCGGACCGAAGATTGAGAGCGTCGACCTTATATGAAGACCGAGCGATAAGAGGTAGCGATTTTATGCATCCAATAAAACAAATCTGTAGGTGATAGTACTAGTAGAAGACTTCCACGCTCACTATACATGTAAGTCATGCGAGTGAAGATATTCGAATTAGTATCTATGTTAACTCAAACAAATTCGAAATCAATTCGATTTGTTCGAAAAACTAATTTCCAATCTAAATAGATATTCGGACAGTTTCAGAAAACTTAAACTGTATTAATAACAGCATTGAAATTAAATAGCGGGAAAATTAAGGAGCTTGAAATATAATAAATCTACTCCACTCCTTAAGACGAGACGCAGTCTTATAGCTACTAGACTCTGCACTTAACGTGCATAAAGCGTTCGTAAGTTACTCATAAAAATATAATTAGTATCACATCTGCACATACATTAATATTAGTTTTTATATCGTCTTTACATCTACTTCTCAAAATTTGATATACCTATTAAGCAAATTATATTTGTATAAAATAATATTTAATAATAATACATCAATTCTTTCTTCTAACAAACATTATTCAAATAAACACAAATATGAAGTACATAAAACAAAATACAAAATAAGAGAAGCCAAAATTACTCATACGTCTATACCTCTGCCTCTCGTCACTCAACTCTTCACGCGCAAGGGCCCATCGGGAGCCACCGGAAGGAATCAGGGGCTGGGGCCACAATCTCGACGTCCGGCGTCACGGGCCCGCTTCCGGCCCGGCAAGGCGTGACGCGCGCGCGCCGTGACCTGCGCGTGCGACGCTATTGTTGTTAATTAGATACGTGGCACTGATTTACTTGTAACAGACAATTTTAGTGAAAAATGTGCCTTCCGGTTGTAATTATACGGTAACTGTTGTTGGGTAAACTATGGTGTTTTAAATAGAGATAAAACAAGACGAGATACTTTGATTAAAAAAATTATAACGTATCTTTTTTGGTTTCAAAGAAAATTTAAAAGAAATCTTACCTGATTTTCCATCTCGATTGCACAATGAAATGGTTGGTTATTTTCGAGTTATGAATAAAAATAATAATTTCGTTTACTTATACATAAATATTTTGAAATTTTTTATAAAGTTTTTCATTCAATCAAATAAAATAAAAATTTTATTCACAAAAATTGCCCATAAAAAAATACGAAAACAAAAATTTCTTTTAACCCTTTGCCTACCGTAGGACTCGAAAATATTTAATTACCAAAAAATATTTATTCAACAATAATATAATTTATCACGGTCTTACACACTATCTGTAACACTTGACAAAGATGTAATGACTTAGTATTCGTTCTGAAACCCTTTATAAAGCGGAGACTGAATTATTTCTGATATTGGTAAAGACACCCGCCGCGATCCGATTCTGGGATGACCGCGGGAGTTTTACAGATAGAAATAACCGTAAACAAAGGTAAGAACAATATATTTCTGTAGCTATTGAATCGTTCTTTGTTCCATATTTAAAGATTTCTGTTTTGTTTTTTTTTTTAGTGATTGCTTTTACGTTAGAGAGACAAAGGTTTTCTGATATTACCTACTACCTTAGTTTTTTAATCGAATGTAAAAAGCTTTGCCTTCTGATATCATTTTCTAAATTCTCGGTCAACTTGAAATAATACTAATTTTAACTGATTTTATTGCGATTTAGTTAGAGTTATTTTATATCTGTGTTATTTATATTATGTGTGTATTTATCGCAGGTTTATAATTGCCCGGTTAATGGCAATAGGCTCGCCACCTATTACATTGGGACCTAAACATAAACTGGCGAAATGTGGGTGCTAGCACCTCTGCCTACCCCTTAGGGGAATACAGGCGTGAGTTTATGTTATGTTATGTTATGTTATTTTATATCTATTTTATTTCCGAGGTTTCTGTTGATTTTCTGCAGAAAATTATTTGCGTTTCTGCAAAAAAATCGCTTTTTTTAAATATACCGTATGAATGTGTCAGTATTAAATTAATGAAAATATGGAAAACTAGACATACAATTTGTTATACCCTACTACCTAAAGACCTTTGTTGTAGTGTTGATGTCGTTTTCCTTACAACTATATTTATAGCACACTATTACCTCAATATGTATAATTGGGTGTAAATTTATTTATCAGTAACAGCACCGAGAAAACCTAACAACACGTATTTAAATTATTAATTATTTGAAAACCACACACTTTTTATCTTATAATAACTATGATTATTATAATTAATTCTTAATACCCGACGCTTATACGTAAGGCAGCACAGAAAAAAAAAATATTGCTCATAATTTAAAAAAAAAGGTGTAGTGTGTTTACGTACTTCTGTCGCTTGATGAAAATTAATCCGAGCATATTCAAGCCTACACCAACTTATTAGGCCCAAGTTCGCGATCGCGCATAGTTTTTCCTAACTATGTGCAAATCACAAACAGGGTGGCGGGCATAATTGCTTTCCTTACGTAATTATAATTGGCGAGAACAGTGTGCACATTAATTATTCATTAACTCTGCTCACCCTCATTTGGCGCAGACTTGAGAGACGCCGGTTAAACATATGAGAGCCCTACTATTTTTCTAATAGGAGCTTATTTTTTTGCTGTATTTTTATCGATAATCGTAGATTTGGATTATTATTTACTAATAAGGAAAGGGTAATAAGGAATCGTTTCTCGTAATTATAAAAATAATGCACACAATTTTATAAAAATTTATATAAATACTACTTTTAGGTGGTAGAGTCATGCTTTTCCGGGAAAGTGCCAATATTTTGTACCAATATTGGTTTCTGGAAGTACCAAACCTACGTAGGTACATAGTACATCTTTCGGTTATTGTCCAGTTTTGACAGAATTCTATTGCCTACATTATAGCATACATGTGTCTTTATGTAGGCAAAAAAAGGCAAAGAGGATAAATATTGTAGTAAGTTTTTTGGTATTGTCTACGAAATTGCTTCTGCAACTACCAACTGTTACTCAATATAATAGCCATACATATTTGGTAGTATGAAAAAAAAAATGTTAATACCTAGTCATATATGTTCTTAATCTCCATTCCATTTACAACTAGTTTTACAATTTTCACCACAACTACATCCAACTTCTTATAACTCCCCCGAAAAAATTGCAATTAAAAATAACAACTAAAAAAATGCAAAAATCTACCTTCACTATCGTTAACAGCTATCGCGGGGTAAAACGAGACTATATTAAAATCCCAATGTTGTTCTTGAGGCGATGAAGGGTTGGGTGGTCAAGTGCTCCCCCATCTTCCACCTTCCTTCCCTCGCTGCGTAGAATGTTAAATTATGGGTAAAATGATAGCTGAGGTAAGAAATATTGAGAGTTACAAGTTATGTGCAAATTTTCGTAAACATTTATTTTTAAGGCGTACTATTTTTTGAAAATATTCATGTTTTATTTTTATCCTTCATTATTATATAACGTTTACCTTGTAATTAAATGTTATTTTAAAGAATTTAATAAGCTTATAATTACCTTATAAATTGTTTACTCTTCAGATTTAAAAAGTAACTATAAAATTCAATCAAAAATTTTATGCAAATTTATTGCATTCAATCCTGTTAGAATACATAGGTAGGCAATTTACCTATGTGGTATTAACAGGGATAAATTGTTTGAGAAACTATGTTTCATCTTATAGAGATTGCTTGTACAACTGTCAACTTGTGGTCGTAATATTTTTAACAAAACACATCTAATCACAACTTTTAGGCCCGTATTCTAGAATGACACTCACCTGAATCTCGATTTATCTGAGAATAGATTACATAGGCAATATGTCATATCTATCAATCTGTCTGTACAATCAGTCCTCAAATAAATCGCGATTCAGATGAGTGTCATTCTAGAATACGGGCTTGGACAAAATATATTAATTTACAATAAAGCACATTCAATACCTTCATTAATATATTAAAAACAATAAACATTTTCAATTTAACTTGAAAATCTGAGACAGTCTAATGATGTGGTTTTCGTTGAAAGAAAGCGTCGCGTGAAACTTTTCGTGGAGATACTTAAAAAGTGTTGTTTCTCAAAGGGCCCGAGCAGTGGAGGGTTGCTTTGTCATTTCAATATTTCACTTCAAAAGTAAAATATTTTTGTTTATGTAAAAGGAAGATTATTGCTGCTTAAATATACTTATTTATCTATGACACAGCATTTTTAAATAGTGAAACGGCATAGACAAGATTAGTTATTAGAACCGTATTTTTACTTTAGTCAGTATAGCAGGTATATCTATTTTAACTAAAGCAATCTAAGCCTATTTTTTATAAACAATAAAAACTCAGATTTCATTTAGTTTCATTTCATCTTCCGTCATTTTAACTATGTGTATATCAATAATTTAAAGTAAATATAGATAACAATTAATTACAATTAATTTAACAAGAATTACGAGTAAAAAAATACTTCAATTGCACATTATATTATGCTAGCCTCTGTGGCGTGGTGGTAGTGAACGCGACTGCTACGCAGGAGGCGCGGGTTCGATTCCCGCTCAGTGTAAATATTTGTATGTATGAATATGGGTATTGCATTAGTCCGGGTGTTTCAAAATGATAAATATGTATGTATTTTCAAAAAAAAAGTATCGTCGTTAAGATATTTATGACACTGCGTTGACTTTAGAGGAACTAACTCAACGTTTGAACTACTACTTTATAATTACTGCCTTTTAAGGCACTGACGCAAACTTGTCAAGGGCAAATATTTTAGGTAGAAGACGAGGGCCTAGAAGCCTAACATGCTAAGTACAACATGTTACACCTAGCATATTTGTCTTTTACACCATCAATATAGAGTTCATATTTGAACGTACAATATTTTCCACTTAGGATGACCATCGAAATGTAAAATCCAATTACACATGATTATGTGCAATATAGGATTTCCCGTTTGACCAATATTTTATACCTTTGCTGTAATTTTTAAGAATATATTGTGGTTTTCTTCGAACTAAATTCTTGGATTTTAACTGTTCATTACTTATATGGTAAGAGCTGTGGTTAAAGTAGTCAGCTGGTACTGTAGTGATACATAATATGTATTATAGTCACGTCTCTTTCTCATTGAGGTAGGCAGAGACATCATCTTTCCACTTGCGATATGGTACAAAACAATAAGGTAACTAGATTATGTCCGCGGCTACACCCGTACATCGGTTATCGCAAACAAACATAGCCTGTCCTTTCTCAAGGTCTAATCTATCCCTATATCAAATTTTATCAAAATCGGTTTAGTGGTGTAGGCGTGAAAGCGTAACATACGACAGACAGATAGATTTCCTTTCGCCTTTATAATATTAGTATGGATAAACATGTTACCTCAATGGCAAAGTTGCGAATCTGTATTTATAAAATTTTACAGGAGAGCAAAAAACACTTTATAACTTGTAATCAATCATTGAAAAAATATATGACCTAACTGAAAAAAAAAATTAGTTACCAAATTATTCCATGGTAACATGATTATGTTAACACAAGAGTCGCGACATCCATTATCTAAACTGCATCATACTGTCATTTAATTTTCTTATAATATCTTCGAGGTTTTCCTGTAATACCTATTAAATTAATGAATATTCTGTTAATGATATATGAATAATTTAATAACCTACGATTTGCGGTCAAAATTACTAATTCATACCTGTTACCAATCAAATACTTCTTCCTTAATTGTGTAATACCTACGTAATATACTGTCATGTCAATAAAATCCTGTCTAAAAACTCAAGACACATATTCCAAAATACCTAACCTACAGTTGTGAATCGATTATCACAAATGACATTAGAGCAATAATGTTCAGTACAATCGAATTCGATTTCCAAATTCGAAATTTAATTAAATTTATCGTTTTTATCGTTCTGAAATAAAGACCTAAAACACAACACTCCATCAAGAAAACTGCAGAACTGGATGCGAAAGGACAAAAGGATTCTTGCCGTGCGTGAAGAGGGGCAGACAATGTCATGTATCAAGTTCACGTGGGTCCCGCCACCGCTTTAGAAGGTACAGTTCGCTAGATAAATACGCTACATACGATTTGGGTGCTGCTTTTCTTCCAAAATAAAATTAAATGTCAAAAAGTGAATATTCGTAATACCTAAGTACATTTTTCTAGAAAATATTAACATCGTGGTCGTTTTTTTAACATTAGATCGAGGTAAAATTAATGAGTATTCATATTTTATTACAAGAATTGGCCCTCTCAATTTGATTCGTGATCGTTTTTGACATTTGGGAGATTGACAGTAGATCAACACTGAATTTTGAATATTTATAAATTAGGATAATTGGCCTTCAGGTTATTTTTGGATTACTTCTCGAAAAGTTGTGGGATTCATATAGGTAGGTATGTTATAATTAATAATTTGAATGAATAGTTTGCACAAACAAATATGGCATTTGGTTACCTTTAAAGTATTAATTGAATTTCTAAAATATAGGTTTTATTAGATACATGATTCATAAAGTTTGTATTCATTTAATACATTCTATAAATTACTTGATTTTGGACACAACTGCCGCTTAAAACTTGAAATGTCTTTAACCTGAAGTCAAGAGTTCTTCGCAAAAACTAATATCTACTCTATTTTTACCAATGTAACAAAACCAAGCTAACAAAGAAGGCAAACTTTAACCCTTCAATTTCATAAATAAACTGTCTACAACAAAAAACAAAAACACACATAAAAAAACACTGTCAAATTAAAGAACAATACGTTCTAATTTCATATTTTTTTCCCAAACTGTACCTGAAATTGATTCCTTACGTGTAAGATTTAGAAACGGCATACTGTGGCGAAGGACAATAAGACTGTAACACAATATTTTAGCCACTGTGGGAATAATTAGAGCATCGCTGCTTTCTCAGGCTTCTACAAAGAATCTTTTGTTAATAAGAACAAAAGATTTTCGTAAGGTCACTTTTAAAAACAAGTTTTTCTTTTTAGTGTCACATTATCTTTTCGACCTCCAAAATTTAATGTATATATAATAAAAATAATTCAGTACAGATGTGTATCTTACTCTGAAATGGTTTCTAATGCGATGTTTCTTGATGCTTTTTAAAAGATGAATAGGTAAATAAATTAATAACAATCATAAAAACATAGGTACTGTTTTTCTACAATAAATCTACTTACAAGCCATATTGTTTTCTTCATACTCTTAATATATTTATCAAAAAAGTTTAAAAAATATATTTGCCATAGAGTATATCATTGCACAGCACAAACTAAAAACATGATGACGAAATTAAACCCGCCGTCCGCCATCGATGTCAACCCTCTCGGTGGCGTATTATTTTTTCTTCCACTAACGTCTAGGCAGACTTGGGGAGCCTGTCTTACCCCTTTTGGGGGGTACTTGAGGCCCTTATCTGTTGTAAGTTTGTACAGTGTAGTGGATCGTAGGGGACCCCCTTTGGTGATGTATCTTGAGTCTCATGTTACGGTGAAAGTGAACTATGGATTTAGGTGTTTTGAAGAAATATGATAGAACGAATTAGTATTTACGTGAATATTGTAGAAAAATAAATTTGTGATTGTACGTGTTTACTAACATAACATTAACTAACAAACCTACAAATGAAAACGTAATTATTGAAAAGATGAAAATTCAACTTTAAGTTAAAATTGGTAATTTAATTATATAACATACCAACAATAAAATATACATGAAATCAAATGTATAACGTGATTCACTAAACAATAATAATTACCCGAAAATAGGCTAAAAATTAAAGTCTGTAGTACATTTTCAAAATGTCTTTCAATCGTCTAGGCTGTATTTCTTACTGCCTGCGACATCCGCCTACTTATGCGTGCGTTGAGTATTTTTTTTATTTTCTTCTCCCCCTTGCCCTGTCTGGTCTTCCATTACGGAGACTTCAAACAGCACCACAATACCACTGATTAGTGCCCGGACGACGAAGTGTTGTAAGAATATAGCCTTTTTGGTTCTACGTACAAATAAATGACCGATCGTTGTCTTTGTCGTAAAGTAACTTGTGTTGATTAAAGAATGCTTTTTTTGAAAAAAGAATTTTATGTTCTATTCGCAGTGTAAGGGTTAAATTTGAGATGAGTATGAATTTAGTTTTTTTTGGTGTTTTGTTTGTTTTTATCTGGCAGTACAGAAAAAAAATTGAGGTTTTTATGTAAAATGTTAAATGTTCGCTTTTTTTGTGGCGAATTGGCCTGTGACCACATAGTACAGTACCTACCTAAAACCTCCTGGCAGAAATTACAAATAATTAAAAAGTAATTAGGTATACATCAGCAAAGTAATACAGGTAGGTAGGTACATAAAATAAATCCAATAGTTATAAATAATTTGTCGTGAAATAACATCAGGTTTTCAATTAAACCACAAAACCAGCCAAAATTTACTCTTAAAAGTATCACAAAGCTCACAAATCCGGCTTTACTTCGAACGAATCATCGATTCTGAGCAATTCCTAGTCAGTCCCATTAAAACCTTCGTAGCAAAAAAAAAAAAAAAAGTAGGCCCAGTACTGAACTGTGTTACACGGAGCCTTCCCGCCTTGTAGTTAAGATTGACAGACGGAAGGGTTGAGAGGGGTTGGGGGGACGATAGGGGGGGTTGAAAGAGAGTGGAAAAAATTATACGTGGCAACCGACGCATCTTAACTTCCGAGGTTGCCTTCCGAGGAGCGTTTGGACGAAGCACTCTACTTGAATGTGGTATCTTTAGAATGAGGACTAAATATATTTTCTCTTATTATTTTTAATTGGATGTGATGATTGGTTTCTTCTAATGTCCCTATGTCAAATGTTATTAAAGTTACAGTCTCTTCCACCCTTTTTTTTTTCATTTTTGCATATATTGTACATTTAGTTATAATACCTACTGTAATTAATTTTCCTTTACCAAATGTTTACCAATAATCTGTTACTATGAAGAATGTTATAAGTTCGGTTCCACATGGCTACAATTTTTTGTGTCAAATAGGTCAGAGTTTGATGTGTCTTTAAAGATCTTTAAAAAATAATTTTTTGACAAAAAATTGACACACATCGAGATTATAGTTGTACCTAACTAATTCAAAATAAAAGCAATAAAACATAAAGTTAAAAATAAATTTGAAACTCACGTAATTGTTCTTACTCAAAAGTTAAGTAAGAAGACAGTTACTGTCGACAGTGCTTTTCTAACGACCGAGTGTCAAAACCGAGAGAGCAATCATGCGAGCACTAGAATGTATTCCACTTGTAGAAACAGTTTAAATGATGCATAAGATATTTTAATTAAGATCATAGATGGAGCTGCATTGTGGTAGAGAATTTTTTTACGTATTGAATAGTTTTCTCTTAATAAAATAAATTAGTAATAATAAAAAAACGGGGAGACTTTAGAGTTCAGAATTAAATACAGTAAGTACTGATGAAAATAACTTTACATCTAACAACTTCTATTATTAAACACGATGATGCTTAATCTGCTTTATAATAATTTAATGTCTCTCATAAATACATTATAACCGCCATATTATTAAGTATATTCGCCAAACAAATGCACAAAAAAACCGAAAAAACACTTACCTACAAGATTTTCCAGACCAGCGTCACGCATTTCAAAAAAGGAATACCTACAAAAAAGAAAATAACAAAAACATTGAAGCAAAACCTAACCTCATTGGCGACGCTATGCTATCGTAATTAAAACGTAAAAAATATAAAAAATCCATGTCAACTCCTTGCAGTTTCCTAAGTATGAATTATGCCGGTCGGTGTATTCGTTAAGGGGCGGATCCATTCATTCTTTTTGTCCGCTAGCAGCAGTTAAGGAGGTCTGTAGGAAGGGTAGGGTGGGGCCACCCCCCTGAACTTGCGACTCGAGAATATTTTTTTTCTACACTACTCAACGATGCTGGAAATCGACACACTTGGCTGTAGTTTGTTCCGCTCGCTGCGGCGATGATAGTTCGAGTGACTTTCGGCTTTTGACGACGGCGAACAGTAATTTCGTTGATTTATTTTTTCTCAACTTCACTTCAGAACTTGTTTAATTAAAGATTTGTTTCAGTTTCATGTTTGTGTTAGTAATTTCCTTAACTTTCTGGTTACCTAAAACTGTTTAATTTCGTCCGATTTTCCTGTTTTGATCGCAATATACGACTATTATTAGCAATGAAAGTGATTCTGGTGAAGAAAGGTTACCTATGAAGAATATTCTAAGGGAAATACTATTAAAATCTGGAGCTAAAGGATCATAGGGGAATAACTATTACATTACGATCCCCTGGGGAAACCTGTTTGGGTACGCGCCATCTTTTTCTACGGGTGAAACGAGGTGACTAACTGTTCTTGCAACTAAAGACACTTTAGCTAAGAATTCGCTCTTTTTCTCTACAAATGGCCTTTTCAAAAGTGACTGCCATCTAACCTCCTAACTGGGCCATAGCCTCGTCCCTCAACCAGCAATTGAAACCACTAGCAAGATGATGAAGGTTTTGATGGGGTCGAAATAACACCGCAACAACAACTAACAATAATATGTGATCTAAATAATTCTTGACATAAATTGAACAACTGTTGACAGCTTCTGATAAAGTTAGTAAACATTGCGTACTGCTGCTTTCCTTTTCTGACGTCACTGGTACCAAATATGCCACATATCATGCATTAATTGCGGACGAAACCATAAGTGGAAAGGCCATATTTAACAGTGAGAGTCATTATCCTCATAGGAACTTTAGGAGGCAACCTAAAGTTACCAGTTAACAGTAACAGCTGAAGGAAACATGTATACAAATACCTACTACCTATCACACTCTTATTGATGAGGTTATAAAAAGCGGGGCGTTGAAAAGGCATCTGATGAGGCCGTCAAGCTGAGTGCCACCACTGTTAACATGGTACATGTTTACGATGGTGACCCTCCTTCCGAGACTTTGCCTTTAGCTCACCATCAGGCGAGGTGAAGGCAAATTGACGTGTCCTTTATAAAAAAAAATGATGGAGTGTGCAGAGCCCGATCAATAGTTTTGTGGTCCGAACCACACCTGCTAAACAACGGATGAGGTCCTGGCGCTAGTCTTCCCCTCGGAGTTAAGAGGGCTAATGGAAGTCACTCTCATAAAAGACAAGATAAGCCACATCAGAAGAAGGAAAGTGTGAGAGAGTGAACCCTGGGCTATAAGCTGCATGATTTGGATTTTTCCTTTTCATCACAATTATTTTCACTGTTGAACAGCCACCTTAATATTATGCGTGTCTCCATTAGCTTAATTTTAATTAATCAATTGTTTAATTAAATATTACAAACACTACGTGAAATAACTCATACTTCATTAAACATTATTAAAACAATATTTTATCGACAGTTTAACGCTAGCGTGTCCCACCACTAAAAACGAAGGAGCTTGTAAGACGGTAATGAACTGAATTCTTCGCTCTTTGAGTCTGCTTCGCGCCTCGCCTCGGCCTCTTGCCTCGGCCCGAGGCATTCTCGAGCTTACTGCCTCGCCTATTGACCTCAGATTCTTTTACTCATCTTTGTAAGCGAAGAGTGTTTGTTAAGTTTTGCAATCCTAAGTGGTAATTATGAGAACTGCGCGTAAATGAGGAAATAGGAACATTTTTGTCGAATCTTCTAGATTTTTAGATATTGAAATCGTTTGATACGGTTTTTCTTTTATAAGTGAGTAAGGATGAAGTTTCTCCTTTCTTTTTCCCGCAACTCCGCCTGCGTGGATGTCGGTTATTGCGACCAAACATAGCCTATGTCCTTTCTCAAGGTCTAATCTACCCCTATACCAAATTTCATCAAAATCGGTTTAGTGGTTTAGGTGTGAAAGCGTAACATACAGACAGACAGACAGACAGACAACGGTCTCGTTACTTCGAAACTATAGTGCGTCAAGAAAGTCGTGAAATTAATGTTGGAGGAACTAAAATTTTTCCTTGTACTTGCAACACTCAATAACTGTCAAACTGACTAATCAGTTGTCAATACCAAGGCTCATTGGAGATGTTTCGTATATTATTTACGTGTATTTAATTACTGTTCATAGGATAACAGTTTTGAGTGTAAAAATGAATTGATATGTGAATAATAGTTGTGCGAAACGTGTTGTATTCAAAGTATTTCAGGGATATAATATGAAACACGGCAGAAGTTCAAGCCGGCAAGCTGCTTTCCGACTTTGACGATTTTGATGGCCAAAATGCTAAACTAACCAGTACGTACATATACTTTAATGGTAAACAAGGTATGGAAAGTGTAATCTATTAAAAATTATATAATTTAAGTAAATATTTTGTGTTTCAAAGCATTGTTTTCATTTATTGTGGTTATGTCAATATCCTACGATTATAACAAATCATAGTGCATCACTTTGACGTTTTTGAACATTCTTGATCTAGGTAATTTGTATTAACCACTTAGGCCCAAACTAATTAAAACATACTCGAGGTATGAATACAGCTGTATTTATCCAGGACGTTTGTATTTGTTTCAGATTTTCAAAAGTACATTTCAAGACATATCATTTCAGTATGATGATATTGCCAGTGAGTCGGAAACTATCGAAGATAAAATAATTACTCATGGAGTTTCAAGCAGCATTTCAGGTGTTCAATACTCATACCAATAAACTATTCTTAAAAAAGATTATTGTTTTAATTTTTTAATCCATACTATAATATTATAAATGCGAAAGTAACTCTGTCTGTCTGTCTGTCTGTCTGGACCACTGGACCGATTTTGATGAAATTTGGTTTAGGGGTAGATTAGACCATGAGAAAGGACATAGGCTATGTTTGGTCGCGATAACCGACATCCACGCGGGCGGAGCCGCGGGCAAAAGCTAGTACTATATATATCGTGAAAATTTCGACTGTCAAGCCATCACGGTTCATGACAGACCTTAGTGATAGGAACCCGTTTTTTTTCTTTGGGTGTGATATGAAACATGCAACTTTTCTTTTCGGCGTGGTCAAAGAATATGGTGAATCGGGTATTTAATGGAGAATGTGTGGGTTGTGGGTGAATGTAGAACTATCTACCGCACGGATTTGACGATGACGTGACGACGGACGTGCGTGACGTGTGTGATCTAGTCAGTCTGTGATCACGGCTGGTTAATCTGGTCGAAACTTCAAGCAATTCAACCGTACCATAATCGTGTTAATTTCTGTTAAGATTATTTTCGGTTCCATATATTAATAATACCTAAATAAAAGTCTGCGGTAGCCTAGTGGTATGGGTAATGGACTGCTGTGATGAAGTCTCGGGTTCGGTCCCAGGTTTACCATGGCACACACCAATGACTTTTCGATGCTTTTCGAAGTAATGTGTGTATTTATCGCAGGTTTATAAGTGCCCGGTTAATGGCAATAGGCTCGCCACCAATTACATTGGGACCTAAACATAAACTGGCGAAATGTGGGTGCTAGCACCTCTGCCTACCCCTTCGGGGAATACAGACGTGAGTTTATGTTATATGCATATATAATGTAAATAAAAGTAAAAAAAAAATTACTGCCGTGATTCATTTTTCACTTTCATTTACTTATTATCTTTAGAGGTATGTACTATATTTAACTTTGTACCATAAAAAAACAACAGATCAAGACTGTTCAGTTGTAGTATGACAGGGATACCAGATTAAGCGCAGCAGCGCCACCCTCAATTTTCACGACTTTCTTGACGGGCTATAAGTTTCTGTATGGATAGATTTCATCTTCTAGCAAACTCAAAATAGACCCGGATATCGAATCCAAAAAAAAATTACAAGGTCATTGCATTTATCTCGAGCAATCACAGAAACGAGTAAATGTAATTCATATACCTAAGAGAAAGCCACAACGAAACATTTCAATTAATATTAGTTGAAAATATTTTACTGTAAAGCAATAAAATCAACCTAAAACCTAGAAGACAATAGTTGGACCACTGATAAAGACAATTATAACATTTAACAGAACTTGGCAGCTAAGATCACGGATCTTAATCTTAAGGGTCGAACTTCTTGTAAGTTGCCCGGAGTCTGTTAGATGTTTACCCGTTAAGTTAATAGTGGAATGTGCACTTTGTCCCAGATAGGGCTGAGACTTGATAGGTTATTTATTGGGGTAGGTCCTGCAAGTTGGGAATACTTACAAGGTTAGGGTAACGGCTACGTGAATATGGATAATATTTCTGTATGTTTTTATGCTCTTTATTTATTGTGTACATACCGGTTTTAGTGAAATATATTTAAGTGGAGAGGCCTATGTTCAGCAGTGGACTCCGATAGGATAATTAATTGATAGAAGGTACAAAGTAGAACTTAACTCAATAAGTACTGAGTCTTTTTTTTTAGAAACCCATGATGATAAACCATGATAAACGATGAAGAGTTAAAAGTGAAGTTTATAAGTATTGAAAAAAAGTTTTCACACTTGATGATTTTGATTATGTATCGGTAGAATATTCGGCGAAATGATGGAGGAAAAGTTGGAAAATGGACCCCAGGGTCCGAGGTGAAGCCGCAGGATGCAATCGGAACACAACATTCTCATGGTGTTAAGAATATTCGATTGCTGTGTCAGTACTAATGGACTCGTTTCTAGATTAGCACTAATATCTTCGCGGCGGGGGCTCAGCTCGGTCATAGACGTTTCGTTTGCGACCCCTGAGCTCGCCCGCCGTGTCCAGGGATGGCGTGTGGTGGAGGAGGAGGAGACGTCATCAGATCACCGATATATTCGGTTCGACGTCTCCCCTGCACCTAACCTGCCGCCAGCTATTGCGAATCCCCCGGAACCGCGTTGGGCACTCCATCGCCTGGATCCGGAGGCTCTTCTGGAGGCGGCCATAGTGCAGGCCTGGATCCCGATAGCGGACAGACCTGCCAATATTGATGCCGAGGTGGAGTGGTTCGGGAGAGCCATGTCGCATATCTGCGATGTGGCGATGCCTAGGGCTAGGCCCAGACCGGCGAGAAGACAGGTGTACTGGTGGACGCCGGAAATCGCGCAGTTGCGCGCGGAGTGCGTTACCGCGCGCCGCCGGTACACCAGATTCCGCCGGAGGCGTCGCCGCCCAGACGATGCGGCAGCCCGAGAGACGGAGCTCTATGATGGGTACAAGGGGGCCAAGAGGGCCCTCCAGACGGCCATCAAGCGGTCCAAAAAGGTGGGCCGCGAGGAGCTGATGGAGACCTTGGAGCGGAACCCGTGGGGGCGCCCGTACCTCATGGTAAGGGGCAAATTACGCCCCAAGGCGCCCCCATTAACCCAGAGTCTCCAGCCGGAGCGGCTGGAGGGGGTCCTGGACTCCTTATTCCCATCAAGAGCGGAGGAACACATTCCTCCGCGCATGGCTCCGTCTCAGGCGCCCAACGCGGAAGGCAGCGAGAACGACGTGCCCGCAGTCACGGAGGGTGAGCTAGGGGCGGCTGTACTGCGGCTTAAATCCCGCAAAAACACCGCCCCTGGACCCGACGGCATTCCAGGCCGAGCATGGGTCCTGGCTCTCGAAGAACTTGGGCCTCGACTTATAGGGCTCTTTAGCGCATGCCTCGAAAAAGGCCAGTTCCCCAAGGTCTGGAAGACAGGGAAACTGGTCTTAATCCGAAAGGCGGGGCGGCCGGCAAATTCCCCATCAGGGTACCGGCCGATCGTGTTGCTCGACGAGGTGTGCAAGCTTTTTGAGCGCATTATTGCACAACGCCTCGTCAAGCATCTCATACGCGTGGGGCCTGATCTGTCGGATAGTCAGTTTGGCTTCCGTCAGGGGCGCTCCACCGTAGACGCGATCATGCGCATTAGAGGCCTGACGGAGGAAGCAGTCTCACAGGGTGAGGTGGTGGTGGCGGTGTCTCTTGACATCGCCAACGCTATTGCGAATCCCCCGGAACCGCGTTGGGCACTCCATCGCCTGGATCCGGAGGCTCTTCTGGAGGCGGCCATAGTGCAGGCCTGGATCCCGATAGCGGACAGACCTGCCAATATTGATGCCGAGGTGGAGTGGTTCGGGAGAGCCATGTCGCATATCTGCGATGTGGCGATGCCTAGGGCTAGGCCCAGACCGGCGAGAAGACAGGTGTACTGGTGGACGCCGGAAATCGCGCAGTTGCGCGCGGAGTGCGTTACCGCGCGCCGCCGGTACACCAGATTCCGCCGGAGGCGTCGCCGCCCAGACGATGCGGCAGCCCGAGAGACGGAGCTCTATGATGGGTACAAGGGGGCCAAGAGGGCCCTCCAGACGGCCATCAAGCGGTCCAAAAAGGTGGGCCGCGAGGAGCTGATGGAGACCTTGGAGCGGAACCCGTGGGGGCGCCCGTACCTCATGGTAAGGGGCAAATTACGCCCCAAGGCGCCCCCATTAACCCAGAGTCTCCAGCCGGAGCGGCTGGAGGGGGTCCTGGACTCCTTATTCCCATCAAGAGCGGAGGAACACATTCCTCCGCGCATGGCTCCGTCTCAGGCGCCCAACGCGGAAGGCAGCGAGAACGACGTGCCCGCAGTCACGGAGGGTGAGCTAGGGGCGGCTGTACTGCGGCTTAAATCCCGCAAAAACACCGCCCCTGGACCCGACGGCATTCCAGGCCGAGCATGGGTCCTGGCTCTCGAAGAACTTGGGCCTCGACTTATAGGGCTCTTTAGCGCATGC
Organism: Eilema sororculum; assembly: GCA_914829495.1. NCBI lineage: Eukaryota > Metazoa > Arthropoda > Insecta > Lepidoptera > Erebidae > Eilema > Eilema sororculum. Next base: position 7,138,783 of record OU618553.1, read on the forward strand.
CTCGAAAAAGGCCAGTTCCCCAAGGTCTGGAAGACAGGGAAACTGGTCTTAATCCGAAAGGCGGGGCGGCCGGCAAATTCCCCATCAGGGTACCGGCCGATCGTGTTGCTCGACGAGGTGTGCAAGCTTTTTGAGCGCATTATTGCACAACGCCTCGTCAAGCATCTCATACGCGTGGGGCCTGATCTGTCGGATAGTCAGTTTGGCTTCCGTCAGGGGCGCTCCACCGTAGACGCGATCATGCGCATTAGAGGCCTGACGGAGGAAGCAGTCTCACAGGGTGAGGTGGTGGTGGCGGTGTCTCTTGACATCGCCAACGCCTTCAACACCCTGCCCTGGAGTTGCATTAGGGAGGCGCTTATCTACCATGGAGTGCCTCCTTACCTCCGTCGAATTGTCGGGGCCTATCTCTCAGAGAGGGCCATTACTTACCCGAGTTGGCTAGGGCCGGGTCGGCGGGATGTGTCGTGCGGTGTTCCACAGGGATCGGTATTAGGGCCACTCCTGTGGAACATCGGCTACGATTGGGTGCTGCGTGGTCCGTTGCTCAGAGGGGTCACCGTAACGTGTTACGCCGATGACACCCTCGTTACGGCGCGGGGAGCAACGCACCGAGACGCAGCACTAAAGGCCACGGCAGGGGTTGCTCAAGTCGTGGGTCGGATACGGCGGCTGGGTCTCGAGGTCGCCCTTCACAAGTCCGAGGCTCTGTGCTTCCACGGACCTCGGATGGGGCCACCTGCGGGATCCAGTCTACAGGTAGGGGGCGTCAGCATCGGCATCGAGCCCTCGATGAAGTATCTGGGGCTCGTACTCGATGGCCGGTGGAACTTCGGACATCACTTCCGAAGTTTGGTCCCAAAACTGAGAGGGGCGTCAGCCGCACTCGCGCGGCTGATGCCCAATATCAGGGGACCCAACGCCCCCTGCAGGAGACTGTACCTGGGGATCGTGCGAAGTATGGCCCTATACGGGGCCCCCGTATGGGCAGAGAACCTGACGGCCAGTAATGTGGCTAGATTGCTGAGCCCACAGAGGGCGATGGCCGTCAGGGTGATAAGGGGATACCGCACGATCTCAGGTGAGGCGGCATGCCTCCTAGCCGGGACCCCTCCATGGGACCTGGAAGCGAGAGCCCTTGCGTCTCTATTTATATGGCGCAAGGAGGAGCTGGAGCGGGGCCAATGGCCTGCGTCTCGAGAAATCGAGGCCCAGCGGTCCCAGCTCTACCAGGAAGCCGTGGAGACATGGAAGGTGCGACTTGAGCAACCAAAGGGGGGATTCGCCACAATTGCGGCCGTCAGACCCGTCATGGACGAGTGGCTGGAGAGGAGACACGGTGCTCTCTCCTACCGGTTGTCACAGATACTTACCGGGCATGGTAGCTTCGGTAGGTATCTGTGGCGAAGACACCGGGAAACCACGGCCGAGTGTCAGCACTGCGAGGAGCGCAGCGACGACACAGCGCTCCACACGCTGGTGGAGTGCACGGCGTGGGCGCAACAGCGCCAGGTCCTCGTGGTGGGTCTGGGCGTGGGCACTCTCTCGCTCGATACCATGGTGCGAGCCATGGTCTCCAGCGGGAGTAAGTGGGACTGCGCCGCCTCTTTCTGTGAGCAGGTCATGCTCGTGAAAGAGGCGGCGGGGCGAGAGCGGGAGAAAACTCTCCCACCCGAGTTCCGCAGTCGGCGGCTTGGGCGCCGCCGACGTGTCTTCGCCGAAGACCATCGGCCTCCATGACCGGGGGCCTGAGGACGGTGAGTTGCTCACCGTCTTTACAGAAGCAGGCCCATGACGGCAGTGTGACGTGAGGGATTCACGCACGCCCCCCCCCCCCCCTTAAGAAGCGGGATAACACCCGAAAACCCCCCCATAGACGCGGGATAGCACCCGAACCACCCCCAAGGCGAGGCCGCAATTGTAGCCGTAGGTCTGATGGGAGTCCTGGGACATCCTTCCGAGGGCTTACCCGGGGCTTCCATCCATAGGCTTCTGGGCGTTACCGTGGGGGTTTTTAGTCGGTAGGAGTCCGGCATAACATCCATGAAGGATTTTCCCCCACGGTTATAAAAAAAAAAAAAAAAAAAAAAGCACTAATATCTTTATTTACCTGGATGTTTGCATATGTAATTTACTGTTACATTCTGTGGAAAACATTTTAAGTTGAAATTTAAACTCCTTGGTTCAAGTACCTCATTCGCAAACAGCAACGCATTTCGTGAAGTAGGTAGGTACCAAACGAAACTTTGTGTACGAGCTATCGCTGATCAAAACTAGTACTTTTAAGTACTCCCGATAAGGAGGGAACCACGCGATTTCACTCAAGGAGGAGTTTAATTATAGCCACCGTTAAACACACATTCAAAACTTGCTTATTTCCCAAAATAAAAAGTTAGAATGTTTTCTCCTTTGAGTATCGTTTCGTTTGTCGAATTTTTCGAAAGCGACTGCAGTTTGGCCTCCCAACCCTGAAAGGAAGCCTGCGCGAGAGTCTCACCCGTTCTTAGCAGGTGCATCGACTGGATGACTGAAGCTACGACTCAATTGTCTGTTGGGCTAAGCTAGAGATATAGACATACCTGTAAGAAAATCCATACTAATATTATAAATGCGAAAGTCTCTCTATCTGTCTGCCTATATGTTACGCTTTCAAGCCTAAATCACTGAACCGATTTTAATGAAATTTGGTAAAGGTAGATTAGACCATGAGAAAGGACATAGGCTATGGTTGGTCGCGATAACCGACATCCAAGCGGGCGGGGCCGCGGGCAAAAGCTAGTCTTCAATATTGGGTCGGGAGTCTTACAGGACCGGCTTACTCCTCAGTTGTTTCGCTTTTCAGTGTCTCTTTTTTATTTATAACCATCTTTTTTTAATTATTAAAGAATATAGATTCGAAATTACTAATATTCCCTCTAACCCCTCCAGCTAAGCTAAATTGCTTAGGAGTGGGTTCACGTCGGTAGAGTAAAGGCCACGATTCGAACCCAAGACTTTCGATCGTAAGGGAGACTCCTTAACCATTAAGCTACCGATATTATTTAAATATCTACTTTTTTTTTCTCTTAATAACCTCATCTTCTGAAATTTCTTATTTTCAAAGGCTTGTAAATTAAATGCACAAAGCATTCAGTACTTCCCGTCGGTCCGTTGTCACTCTAAGAGTGACAAACCCACTTCCTCGGGACAGTACAATCTTGCGGCTTAATCACTCATTAAGGATATATCCTCTTTAGCAATTAATCCGCGCGCTCAATTCACGCTACCGAATTAGTTTTGCGCGCGCGCACGTATATGGACCACTATCTTTTGTTGTCACAGTGTAGAAATAACGTTGGTCTGATACCACAGAATTAATTAAAATAATTAATAATTTACGTAGCATTGTAGTTTTCTTGTTTTAACGAAACTATAAATTTAGTTTTTTGGTCTGTGTTTTCTTCTTAGGTAAGCAATAAGTTTAACTAGCTTGTGTTTATACCAGGTGTAATAAAAATTTAGAATGCTGATAAAGAAACTTTACCTAGATATATTTTTTGTAAATTTTCTCCTGTATGGTACAGTACAGTACCATACAACTAACTTTTACCAGGATGTTGACATAAGTTGGTAGTTCTTACCTACTACACGACACAATTATTATTCTGTGGTGAGACCACAGTTGGTATTCTACTGACTAGTCAAATAAGCTACTTTTTACTAAACGTCAAAACGATAATTTATAAGGTAACTTGTGTGAAAAAAGATTTAGTGACGTCATAAAATTTAATAGCCAAATCAGTTACTATTATAGGTTGGGTGGATGATTAAAAATAAATAAAATCTATAAAATATAAACCGACGCAATTTTTAACGCTCTTTTACCATTCTTAATTTAATAAACTCGGTTAGATAATTTATTTTAACTATATAATAATACCCAATTCTACTACTTCTATCCCTACACTGTGACTCAACTAACAACAGTATATGTACAACCACAGACAATTAGCTCTTCGTACTTAAACAGGAAATGCGCGAGGATGTGCCGATAGATTTAACCTTTGCCACATCCTATATCGTCTTGTAACAGATAATATGGGACAAGCAGCGCCAGGGTTAATTACTGACTCACTGTTGTGACTCCCCGGCAGTCATCTTGACAGATTGCTTGACCTCTTTTGAGGAGTGGAGAGGAATATATTACTTTTATAATGTCTAGCGTATTTTTGTGAGTCATTTCGGGACTATGTCTGTGACTAATGATTTTTTTTAATTAGTATGATGACTAATATAGGCGAGACTACAGAGATTTGCATTTGTATAGTGTTGGAGAGTCCTGAAACACATGTTGACCGTTGTAATGACGATAATATCTCATAGATATCTTATTTTTTTCGTGCGGAAATACCCACGGATACCTCGCACGCCAACTGAGGGTCGTTGTGCTAGGCCGGAGGTGTGGTTGTCTTCGACATATCCCTCGCAGCTGACCCATGGCCATCCTTACGGTCTGGCCCTCGTCGGGAGGGGGGGACAACGGTGTCCCTCTCATACATAAGCAACTATCTGTTACTTTATAAACACAAGATCTCCTGAGGATTACAAATATACACTGCTAACTTGATTAATAAGAGATTATTTTGAATTAATTTTTATAACATTTACTATGCTAACTTTAAAATTCGAATGCATCGGAAAAATGAAATGCTCAAGTGGGACGGATGTAAAGAGAAGGGAAATTCGAAGCGATTCAGGTGTGTGAACCACACCTGAATCACTTTGAATTTCTGCTCGAGCTCAGTTGGAAGAGCATTCCCCTCTAAGTGAAAGGTCGTGGGTTCAAGTCCTACTTGAACATTTCTTTTTTCCCGATGTATTCGAATAATAGGAAATTAGATTAAGTTTATATTCTAAGAGGATTATTAGTCGGAGAAATAGTACTTTCAAGGTTATAAAAAGGACATAAAGGCTCATCATTCAAAAAAGAAGAACTATTCATACATATATACATACATAAATTATACTCAAGCCTATTTCCCTCCGGACTATGCAGAGACAACAGCTCAGCTTTGAAGTACATGCATAAAGTATACATAATCTAAATTTGCACAAGCGAAGCCACGGCCCATAAGCTAGTGTAATTATAATGGTATGGTTACATAACTTTTTAAAGAATGTGACCTTAATATTAAATAGAATTGTGACAGGTTAGCAGACGTCCCAATTACGGCCATCCGCCGCGCAAATAGACTAGGTGCCGTGTCGTTAACACGTGTTTACAAGATGCGCACGCGTTTATTAATTCATACATTTACTTCAATTGGACTCATTCGCGTTAATTTAACAATTAACGTCTTTTGCTATACTTTCGTTTTTTTTTTTTTGTGGATATTGCAACAATTTTTGATCTTTTATGGCAACACTATCAGCTGGTCTTCGGTTTGTCAACGTCATCATCGCCATCATCATCATCATCAACATCATCTTAGTGGTGATACCGGTTGCAATCGAGTCTTTCACCGTGAAGGCCGGGGTCCTCTTTCCATTTTATGATTTATTTATTTGACTATTACTAGAGCGACAGCCGTTTGACCCCCCAACCATAAGAAGTAAGCCAGCATCAAGTAAATTTGACTAGGACCCCATAGATCATAAGGGGGCCCTCCTACCCAAGCTACCAAAAGCTAGCTTAGTGATTAATGAGTCGGCCTTACGATACAGAGGTCCCGGGTTCGAATCCTGGCCATTACACTACTGACGTGAACCCACTCCTAGCACAAGCAATTTAGCTTAATTGGAGGGGTTAGCGGGAATATTATTAACATCGGTTCTAATATTCTATTTAAAAAAAAACGTAACCCACATAACCTACCAAACAAGCCTAGTGGTATTGGTAATGGACTGTTCCGACGAGGTTTTTTGGTTCTATCCCAGGTTTACCATGGCACACACCAATGACTTTTAATTGCTTTTCGAAGTTATGTGTGTATTTATCGCAGGTTTATAAGTGCCCGGTTAATGGCATTGCATTGGGACCTAAACATAAACTGGCGAAATGTGGGTGCTAGCACCACTGCCTACCCCTTCGGGAAATACAGGCGTGAGTTTATGTTATGTTATGTTACAAATAAATAATTCCTACAAACTTCTAAGTAAAACATTATCCAATATTTCACAACAAAATCCTTGAAATTATTCTCGAACAAGTGTACACCACTGTAAACGTTCTGCAGTACAGCTTACGTTATTATACCGATATTACACTTAGGAACAATCGCCATTACACTGCAAGCGAACTTGTATCGTTAATATGTATGTGTCTCGGTCATTCGTGGATAGGGCTGGTACAACTATCAAGTACTGTTTCGTATATATTCATAATGTTTACTTGGGAACCCCACTATGGTATATAATAGGGTGTAGAGGCTTACCAATGTTTGTGGTCATTCAGCCAGCAGTCGACCTGAAAAGCCGATATACCTACCATACCAATTAAAAAATAATAAACAGAAAAAATTTGGTATCGATTTACTAAGACTATACGCTGGCCATTAACTTTGAAAAATGAAAGCTATGCCTATACTGATAGGTGTTAAAATTATTTACTCAATAATCCAGTGACAGCGTCCAGTTCCAAATTCCAAATTCAATTTTCATTCCCGCCTTAGCATAGTGGCGTAGACATTATCTTCACTTCTCTTCGACAAATGAATTCGGAGAGATTATGTCTACATCATGACGTTTTGATCACGTGACACCTTTTTTCAGCGATTTCATTGGTCAGAGTACCTCAATTTGTTCACCATGCTGAGGCTATTAGAACTATTTTTTTCTAAGCAGCTTGTCTAGATATGCCATAGTAGACAATGGTTCCAAATTCAAAAATCAAATAATTCCGTTGAACCATCCAGTCTTTCCATAGTAGACAATGGTTCCAAATTCAAAAATCTAATAATTCCGTTGAACCATCCAGTCTTTCCATAGTAGACAATGGTTCCAAATTCAAAATTCAAATAATTCCGTTGAACCATCCACTGTTTCGGGGCATCCCCGTTTTATACAGCATACTTTGGAATTGAGCCAGGAGTCTTTTTGGCCTCAAGATGCGCTTACAACTTCGCTAATACTGAGGAATATGGTGTTTTGTGAGCCGGAGCGGAATAGTCTGTACCAACTTACAAACTGCTTTATTTTAAATATCGTTGAAGTTTGCTGTTCTCATTTTGAGTGCAGAAGTTTTAGCATTGAAATAGTTATTTGAGATATCATTCGCTTACATGATATACTGCGATTCATCGCAAGCTGTTGACACTTAAAATGTAGGGCACGTAGGTACTGGAATATCTTTGGATTCTACCCATATATATGGTATAAGCTATTTCCCAGTCGCGTCCAAAGTCTCCACTTCGGAACCCGAGCTCAGCGAAGATCGGCTTTTCCTGGAGCGACTGTCACCTGACCTTCCAACCTTGAGGGGAAAAACTGCACCAGAATCTCATCTGCTATTTAGCAAGTGTATCAACTTATAGCCTGCAGATGAGGTTTGCTTGTACCTCAACGAAACTGCCATAACCATACCCAAGGTTCGAAAATATAATTGAATTGTAATATACTTAATTAAGAACAACAGTTAAAATAACAATTAATTTTAAATCACTTATATAACAACCCACAAAACTATCAACTATCTAATATATTATGACAAAGACAGAAGCGTCTCTACTAGCCGACTCTACAATTGGTTTAATAGAGACATCCTAGCGAGCATCGCATGTCAAAACATCCATAACCCATTGGTTATAACAACTTGCACTTAGATACTTCCACATGTGTTCAACGAAATTGTCTCTTCCTCTCAAACAAAGTGCAGAGCTAAGAAATTTAGACGAGGCACCTAGATAAGTCGCTTATTAAAATAGAATCATAAAAATTATGGGCTTGACATTTGTTTACGTAATATTAGAAGAGGTTATCAAGCACTAATTAAAAGAAACGCTTATATTTTAACCAACGTCAAAATTATATCCATATTCATGTGTATTAAAAAACAAATTAGCTATTTATTAGCAATTAAGGCAAAATACAGTTCTATAAATAAAGGAATGAACATAAAGAAATAATTTAAAAAAAATGTTTTATATTGTTTATGAAAGTACTTATTTAAAAAAAAAAACATTTCGACTACAAAAATTATAAGGAGCTTACCTGGAGGTAAGTTTCCACTAGTTTCAGTTTAGCTACACCAATAATTTCCAAGGGGTACATTTGGCAATTCTATTTCAGTCAATGTTATGAGCACATTAAAGAAAACAGTGTTACCTGTAAAATTATTAAGAATTTTTTCTAACAGGAATCTAAAAGTAATTTCTCTGGCTCAATTTGTTTTTTAAGGGACTCACCCAATTCGATTTTACCTTGCCTGATAGTAAGCTAAAGACAAAGTCTCGGAAAGAGGGTCACCATCGTAAACATGTACCATGTTAACAGTGGTGGCACTCAGTTTGACGGCCTCATCAGATGCCTTTTCACGCCTCGCTTAAAGGACCCGGGACTGTAGGAAGAAGGAAACACGTGAGCTGGCAGCAATAATCGTACTGTCGCGCCGCAAACTGTAAGTACTCTATATGTGCAGTGCGCGTTTTTTGCGCGTCTTTTGCGGGTAGCATGCACATAATACGGCTAAGAGGAGCTCAAATCCATCAATCTAAAGGTTATACCATACCAAGCCGCGCGCCAAGACCTTGTTTCTCTCGCGAATTGAGGCCAAATTATATGCCAGTAACTATACCAGTTACTGTACCCTATTATTGTACCAATAACCTTCTGTATGACTACATTTGCCATGTCTATACATTCTCCAGCCCCATTTATCGCCGAGATTGACTGGAGTTCCGTCGCAAGCGGTGCGCGTACAAGATTGTTTCCTCGTTAGCCGGCCAATTGAGATGGTTCCGTTTGGACGGCTCCTTGCGCGCGGAACCCCAATGTACCCACTCTATTAATCACTCAAGTACAGCGTTATGATTATACCAATGTGGTAGCAAACAATACAACTGATATTTAGATGAATAGGGAGGCAAACGAGCATACGGATCTCCTGATGGATTGCGTTGCCTTCCTTTTAATAGAGAGTACGCTCTTTTCTTGAAGGTTTGAAGAAGTAACTTCCGTAGAAATAGGAATTAATCTAGGCTCGTCGCTAAATTGAGCCATTTTTCTTTTACAGTCAGCATCAAAAACATGTTGACGAATAAAGTACTCAAAACGATCTTAATTTCGTTTTTTTACCACCTTCCAGTTGATTGATTGTTCTGATATAATACCATTTAATGAAACAGTTTGATTTGCTCTTAATACGAGAGTTTTAAGATAATTTTGAGTCTGCGTTGTCAGGATATTTTTGACGCTGACTGTACCTACTAATAATGAATAATATATAAATATATAGCCCATTATGACGTTAAGTCTGTTTAGACACTTATTATCTGCATTCACCTGTACTTAAATCAGAGTACCTATGTGTATGAGTACTTCTATTTTTGTAATGTCTTAATGCTCTTACTGGGCACTTCACGATTGCCTCTGTAGTAGGAGCATCAGGACATGGGTGTCCCGGTGCTCCTACCAGTGGGTTCCTATTTAGTAGGAGCACGAGGCCGGAGTCAATATCCAAGGAATACGGGTCTCGTCAACACCTTTCAGGCCAAGTTAACTTCTTCTGTACGCCGGTAGACCTGTTAAACAGGCGAACTACTTACTGACACTTTTCTCTCAGGTTTATGGAGCCAATCCTGTAAAAGTTTTTTTTAAGAATATTAGCAATCGAAATTACTAATACTCTCTCTAACCCTCGTGCTAGGAGCGGGTTCAGCCAGGATTCGAACCCGCGATACACGGGAACCTCTCGATCATAAGACCGACTCCTGAAGGACTAAGCTGCCGAAGTCAAAATAATTAAATTATTATATGACAACTTTTATTAGATCTAAACGGAATTATTGCTCGGAGAAAAGCCTAGTAGGTTACTATGTGACACATGTTTTTAGCAGACTTAAATCAACAAATAAAAATATTCTCATAAATCATTGAAATACACCCAGTTACATTAAGTATCATAACTTTTAAAACAACAATGTATTATCAGTGGTTCGTTCTACAGAGTTTTTGCAAGAATCCTAAATAAACAATCAATTTATCAATAACACTTGTCTTCTTAAACACCAAACAAAATAATAAATAAAAAGAAAATAAACATATTTTGACTTTGAATGTCTCATGGGACATTAGCATGAAGGATAAAGCGATACTTTATGGGACAGGGAGTTAAAAAAAACTTTGCTAATCTTAACCCATTGAAATTTTATGTCAGAAATGCCATGACGTTAAGCGTTTGTTTTCTGTAGGAGAACATTTGCTCGATCCTTATTTCATGAGATTGAAGAACGTTTCAAAATTATTTATACTAGTACTAGTTTTACTTTAGACTACCAGCAATTATCAACACACACAACTATGCCTCTTAATGGAGTAGGCAGACAAATATCATGTTTCCTTTTGTTACGATGCAGGCGTATTACCTTTCGTTTTTTCAACTTTCATCGTTATTTTCATACATGCTCACTGCGGGTGTTTTTAATTTTGCTTTTCAAAAAAAAAACAGTTCGAAGTGAAACATACATATAAATATACTATAAAAAGATAACACGTAATTATGGTCATAAAAATGATTACTAAGCCAACACTACAAAATCTGGACATTAAAATAAGACTTCATTCATTGCCCATATCACAAAAGTAGCCATAACCTTTCTAAGAGCATAATATTGTTAATAAACTCCCAAATGACAGCAAAAAACTTAAGGATGGCGGATGTGTGAGTAATGGTGGACGCGATAAAAGCTATGTTTTCCTTCAAAACACAATAACTGGTGTTTCTGCTTGATAAGAAACCGACCAGATGTGGTTGGGGCTCAATATACCAACTATTCACACAATGTATGAGAGGCTCAAGTAACAGACGACGGGCGTTTCGTGCCGTTGTGGATTGTAAGATGGTGGTCTCAATGACCCACTTGTGAGAGTACCCACATAGTATTTTAGAAGGTTCGTACCGGGTTGGCAGTATGAGTGGGACACCCCTGGTATTGCACACATCCAAAGGCAACGGTAACCACTTTCCATCAGGTCAGGTGGTGCCGCCCATGTGGTATAAAAAAAAACAGCATGTGTTTCTTTATCATGTCATGATTTCATCTGGTAAACTTAAATAAAAAGCTATGTATTAAGTTAAGTAAATCTTTGCGTAGGGCAAGTTTGTAAATGCATAAGTTTCGGCTATTCTGAGTACTTTTAAACTCGAAAAACATTGGAAAAAATGAAATGCTGAAGTGAGACTCGAACTCACGACCATTCCCTTACAAGGGGACTGCTCTTCCTACTGAGCTATTGAGCCACACTTGAATCATTCCAAATTTTCCTTCTCTTTATATCCGTCTATAAGGGCGACGGTGTACTTTTAAACTACTGCTGATTTAAGGGTCTGCCGCAAGCTTTTCTGTCGAGATTAGGCGAGTGTTTCTGGAGGCAGTTGTTTCCATAAAACTCAACATAGGCCACATAAGGAAAGAGAGAAAAGTGTAGGAGGTTCTAAAGCGCAAGCTTTAAAAGCAACTTGGATGAGCACGGAGCCAGTGAAGAGAATACATATCCAGTGTCATGTCCTTAATAAAATCTCCTTAGACAAAGTCTTGTAGCACTTCAAGTCTTCTTTAAATGGTGCTGTATAGTCTTACAACAATTAATTTAGGTGATAGCTTAGGTAATCGTCACTCATCCATATCTTAGACACTTGAAAGATCGGACAATCTAAGTTTTGCGCTCCCGCTCTCGCCCACAACTTGTGGTCCAAATATTAAAATGTAACCAGATATGTTTTATCATTTTTCTGTGCAGGACAGACGGACAGATGATAAGAAGTACGAGTGTGAGGCATGGCCCGCGTTTCGCAATCTGTATCAATGTAATGACCGTTTGAAATTAGTTATATTACAGCTCAAGTTACACTGATTAGAGTGTTTGTTTTGGACTTATTTGAGCAAATTATCGGTTTACGACTAAAGCAGCAAACAAGTGACCTTCCTGGTGGAAAGCGATTCACTAGAGATGTCACTTCTACCTAAGAAAATAAGTGGAGAATGAGGAAAGACCTCTAGAACTCCCACTTCACTGTTGATTTGACCGGTGATGCATACGTACAAAGACCGTGGAAGAAGCTGTTAGCTTCTTACCAAGTGGCCCTGTCATTGTCTATCACCTAAGTAATATAAAAAAAACCTATTCATGCTAGGTGTAAGCAAGTGTCATGACCCGTTTGACCTCCCCCTAATATCCGTGTCTGTGTGTATTTGCCTTTATCTACTCCTGGAGAAATCCTTAATTTACGGCTACAGCGAACCGTCACGTGATTCCTGAGCTCATTTAGTAATAGATATTAAAAAAAAACAAATCGCGAGTTTAAAAAAAGAACACTATCCAGACACACGCCCCTAAACCGATAGATAGCATCCAATGGCCGCATTTTATCATACAAATAAGTAATTAAAGCATATTTCCGAACACAAAGGAGTATGGCGTGGAGCTCTCGCATGTGCGGGCGGTCGTGTCCGATATTAGCCATATGTCACAGGCGATACCGCCGTAGATAATGACAGCTAATAAGTGCCTGTCTTCCAACACACCATCGTAGTGACGAGACACTATCGATATAAAAACGATGAAGTCAACGATTTTGGTATTTGGTCAACGATTGGTCAACGTGTTTTTCGCGGTAGAACTTGCATATAAGTAGCCATGGAACTCATCCTCTAGAGTCTAGAGTCTAGAGGATGAGTTACGTGGCTACTTATGTGCCAAGATGTTATGAAGATAAACAACATATTTTGATCCTACTCTCTAAATTGGTTACGAACTGATATTATAATATAAGATTCATTTTCCGTTGAAAATTCAAAACAATCACATCCATTTTGTATGACACTGTCGGTTGGTATGGAGAGAGTATCTTGCCTCTTTCTATACCATGGTGCCACCGGTACAGGCATTGGATAGTTAGATAAAAATCATGAATTTGTGAGAGCACATCTTTTTTTTTCCTTTAACTTACTCATCTGGTTCTATTACCATTCAGCTATTTTGACGTCAAAATATAATAGACCTTTAGTTAAAATTGTATATTTGTACACCATGTTAAATGGTAGGACATAGTTAGTGCACTGATATTTAATTAAAGATCTTTTCCACAAAATAATACATAAATCTTATTAAAATATACTTGTGAATGAAAAAAATGTATCACCAAAACATCGAAATCGATATCACAAATCAACAATGTCAGCCCTCGATATCGACATTTTCCCAACACTACACGCGATCTTATCGCTCGGTTTTTATTCTCGTGATATCCAGCGATAAGGCTGAAATGTCCTTTTTCATAGAAGCACAGTAATGGCCCAGAAAGCACGCCATCCATGCTCATAACTTATGCATGGTGATTGCTACACTTCCACCCTTTACTGGCCACGTACCATATTTGTTTTTTGTCTCCGAACATCGATATCTATCTTGGCATCTCTAAATTGATTTTTATTTTTAATCAGTTTGGAAATTACTCATTAGGAAGTAAAGTTGCGATTTACATACAAAAGTGGGGTTTAAGATTCACTTCTTGTACCTAGAAGGGTAGACGCAAAAACGTAAGTAGGAAAACTGTGTATTTCCAAGAGCTTAAATATATACAGATCTTCTGTATATATTTAAGCTCTATGTAAGGTTATTTTGGTAAGAAACTTATAAATATACCGTTTGGAACGTATTTTTATTCACTTCCCATGAGCTTCATTTCTGCATCGGAGAATTCTTAGTAGCTGAATTAAAATGTCCACTACAAAACATATAAATATACTCCCTGCCGTGGTTTTCCCAAGCGGCTATAATATGGGGTTCTTCAAGAAGGGCATTAGAAGTGTAACGCTTCTGGGGTTGCATAGGCTACGGTAATCACTTTCCATCAGGTGGGCCGTCTGCTTATCTGCCACCCAAGTGGTGTCAGACAACAGTCGCTCCTTTCAAAGCCCTTTAAATAGGACCAAAAGGATGAGAAGGAAAGATTCTTGGTGGGGCCATAACTATAGTGCTATCTTATTTTAAATTTCGGACCAAAATACTCAATTATTCTTTTCGTAACTCGTATAATGAATAGATATCACCGCCTATATAGCACCGTATGTTTGTACATAAACATTAGCACAAACTACACTAACTCATAATAAGTTACTGTTAAAATAATTAGCCTTTATTTCGCCATAGAAATGTGTCAGCGAAGGCTGAAAATGACATGTACGAGTATGAAATGGGTCGGTCTCGCGTGTTGCTTGTGATTTGTCAGTATTTACTAGTAATTATCTACATGTCTGTATGTCCGTGAAACATACAGTAACTAGATAAGGAAGTTATAATGTAATATAGAAATTTTAATCGTCGAGTTAGTCGTTCAAGGACTTTTAAAACTGCACGCATTGGTCAGGAATCGAAGATATATTGGTATAGATAATTTCAAGAAAACATTAGGCAGGGAAAAATCTAAATTTTGTTTTTTTTAATGGTATTCGTAGTATGTAAATTAATAACAGCAAAACTTTTTTATAACTACCTATTATTTATTTTCTATTGGGGCTTATAAATAGCACGGCATAGAATAGAAATAAAAACACAAAACTAAAGCAAGCCTATCTTGAAGCCTGAAGTGTACTTCTTATATACATGCAATCCCAGAGGTGAATTAACACCCACATTTCACCAATAATTGCAGTCCGTCCCATGTAATAGGGGGTGAGCCTATTGCCATTATATTCCGGGCAATATTGTTGACTTGAGCCTATATCTAAGTCTAGGCTGTACGAGTATATAACTTTCTGATGTTAAACAGCCTTATCCCTTAGTCGCCTTGTACGACACCGCATGGGAAGAGATGGGGTGGCCTTCTCCTCTCTCGTGGATCTTCTCTGCCGGGAACCACGCGCATTTCCATCAACTTGCACATGAGATTTGCTTGGACCCCGAATCTCGTCAAAT
This sequence comes from Eilema sororculum, assembly GCA_914829495.1. Classification (NCBI taxonomy): domain Eukaryota; kingdom Metazoa; phylum Arthropoda; class Insecta; order Lepidoptera; family Erebidae; genus Eilema; species Eilema sororculum. The sequence goes on from OU618553.1 coordinate 7,153,894, forward strand.
ACAGTATTCTCACGGGTCCAAGCTTAGTCTAGTGCATATTGACTTTTCCCAATTAAAAATTACAATTCCACATACTCAATATAATAAGCTATTATTATTTACAACGAAACCAAACTTCCTCGTTTTCAACGTTGCGTGACAGCACGCATATGGTCAAATGCCCATAAGTCACAAGCGAAATAAGGTGAATAAAGACAGTTAATGGGTAATTGCGAAGGGTAGAAAGTGTTCCCACACATTCCCATACAGCCCATGTACGCTGTGCCATATGGCCCACGATCTTATCAGAAATATATTATTTTTATAGTTCGCCATAAGGAAATTTTGTTCCTTCATTAATATGTGTTCGATAAGAAGTTCTCCGTCGTATTTAATGTTTTACTTTTGATAAGGATTTAATTGATATTTGAAATAATAAAATACTTGTTGCCATAGTAAAAAATGTTTGTAATTTATTGGTTTATTTAATTAGGTTCAAACTGAACTGGGGTTCTCACGTTTTTTACTTTTTTTATATGATAAGGAATCGTGTGGTTCCCTGTGGAGTAGAATAGGGGCCATCCACCTCTTCCAGTTGGAATCTTAGAAAGCAACTAAGAGATACGGTTCTATAAATTAGGTATTATCCAATAGTTAAAATAAATTATCTAACCGAGCTTATTCAATTAAGAATGGTAAAAGTTTATTTATTTTTAATCATCCACCCAACCTATAATAGTAACTGATTTGACTATTAAATTCTATGACGTCACTAAATCTTTTTTCATACAAGTTACCTTGTAACTTATCATTTTGACGTTTAGTTAAAAGTAATTAATTTGACTAGTCAGTAGAATACCCATTTCTCGAAAGTTGGAAGGTTAGACGGCAGTCGTTCCAGGAAAAGCTGCCATAGCTATCAAAAACTTTGGACGTGACTTGAAAAAACCATACGGATGATGGTTAGTGAAAAATTTCGTTTAAATATACGATATAAATACTAAATAATACGATTGTATGGATGGCTTAGCGGAATAAGTGGTCACCTGGCCAACTGGCGTTGTTATGAGTATTGTGGGTTCGACCCCCACATTAGACAATTATTTTTATACCTCACAGTACTTAGTGTAGGGTATGTACTGTGTATTCTTGTGACAATGCTGTATTACTTTTAATTTGTAATCGCAATTTTATTTTTATCATTATTTTTAAAGTAAAAAATAAATAAATAAACACAGATGGAATGTTGTACTCGTAAAGCAAACACTTTCATTGAACCACAGTAATACTTAGATAGATTTTAAATACATCCATATTACACATGAAACACTTAGACCAATGCAACTATATATACATATTCATGCATGGGAATCGAACTCGAGCCCCTTGCGTAGCACTCGAATGCTCTACCGCTACGCTACAGCGTTACATTTTGTACCAAAATTCATTCTCTCACTAGTCTTGAAAGTTCTGGAACCACGACATAATTTTAGCTCTAAACATCCTCTGTGGCGTGGCGGTTGTTGAGGCGCGGGTTCGATCCCCGCTCAGTGCAAATATATGTATGCATGAATATAGGTATTTGCATTGGTCTGGTCGTGCCTCGGAGAGCACGTTAAGCCGTCGGTCCCGGTTGCCATAAGAACATCTATAGCAGTCGTTACGGGTAGTTGGTGCCCTCAAAACTCCAACAACTGGTTTAACTGCAATGCTTAGATATCGCCTTTGGGTTATGAAGGTCAGATGTCTCCGAATCAGAAGGTCTATCAGGGAAAAATGTCATTGTTTGCAGAAAATCCACAAGTGTAAACCGTTTAGTCCACTCTCAACCCCTCGACCCCCAATAAATAATGTGTCCACTGGACCCCTAACCATAGTCGCTTCACAGAAAATATCAAAGTTCAGCCAAATCCGCAGTTAGACTGGTAAAGCGGACCCCAGACTCCAAGCTTAAAGCTTCCGATGCAACTAGGATTAACGCAAAGAAGAAGTCTGTCCTCTAAATGACCTATGCTATACCATACCTAGTCCTACTAGTCCTAGTCCTAGTCCTAGACCTAGTAATATTATAAATGTGAAAGTTTGTGAGAATGGATGTGTGGATGTGTGGATGTTTGTTACTCTTTCACGCAAAAACGGCTGGACCGATTTGGTTGAAATTTGGTATGTATATAGGTTATACCCTGGATTAACATATAGGCTATATATCATATCAAGGGAACGGAGCAGTGATCATTAATGTCAACAAATTCGGCTGGCATCGGCATATACCTACGCAGAAGTGACAGTGTGGTTTTTCTGTTGCTGTTTAGATAACTATATCATTGTATAAGAGGGTGCAGCGGGAACGGGATCGGACGCCACGCGGGTGGAAAATAATTGGCGGTTCGAAGTTCGCCGGGTCAGCTAGTAGTATATAAATTATAGTGATGTACTATATATACTGATGTATCTGATGTATCGATATACTGATGTGCAATAAAGAATTATCTATCTATCTATACTCAAAAGAAGAGAAGACTAAAAAGAACTAAACCTTTTGAGTTAGTTGTGTGAATTAGTGTAACAAAGTGCAGTGAGTGCTATGTTTAAAGAACACAAGATCAAAGTGTCTATCAATAACAATAGAGACAATAAGAAAAGTGCCAATGGACACATTCATAACTTGTAAGTGCTAGCAAATTAAGTTAAATTTAAATTACTTATTAGCCTCAAGGTCTAGATTGTAATTGTCTGAGTATCCGTTTAATAACGAATACTTACTAAAAAAAAAAGAAAATCTATACTCATTACATACATGTTTTGAAGTAAGTATCATATTGAATATGAAATACGAAACAGTCGAGTCTTTTTCAGTTCTCATAAAGAGTGTGGAAAGGAAAAGAAATGTTTCCGTAAAAATTAGACGTCGCCAGGTCACGCCAAATTAAGCACGCCCGGGTTGAAACACTAGTGATGTACCCCTATCGATAGTTATATTGTAAGACATTACTTTCCTGATTTTGGGGGGTAAACCTACGAGATATAGATTGAGAAAAGAAACACACAATAACACAATTTAATGATTTAAAATTAGATGCTTTGGCATTTTCAGTTGCTAAAAATGATTCTACAGTAAATACCAAGATCAAAGATAAACCTATCTTTTATACATTTGCACCTTAAAATCTTTTTATAAATAAATAATAAATAAATATTCCACAACATTCTACACAACGCTATCTAGACCCATGGTAAGCTGTTATAGCTTGTGTTATGGAATCTAGAATGCGGATAAACATAATTATATTCTTTTTTTTTGTAAATACATACATATTATACATAGAAACACCCAGACCAATGCAAATAGCCATATTCATGCATACAAATATTTGCACTGAGCGGGAATCGAGCCCTCACCTCCTGCGTTGCAGTCGCGTGCACTACCGCTACGCCACAGAGGCTGTCAAACGTTTTTACTTTACTTTTTAGATTTTATCGGCAAAAGAGGTTATAAGTGTTATTGTATCGTGTCATTTTAAGTTATCATCATCATCATTATCATCATAGTGTTGGTGTCGGTTGCATCCAAAGGTCTTACATTGGAACCGAAAGGCTCAATCTCTTACCTCTATTTTTCAAGCTTTTATTGTTTTCTCTAGATTTTATTTATCTTTAGGACTATTGTGTAACTTTAATTCTTCATCAGGTTATGTTAGCTTAGTCTTAGTCAAAGAAAGAAAATATTTTATTCAAACATAACCCTACAAGATATAGATTGAGAAAAAAAACTCAATAACACAATTTAATGATTTAAAATTAGATACTTTGGCATTTTCAGTTGCGAAAAATGATTCTACAGTAAATAACAAGATCAAAAATAAACTTATATTTTATACATTTGCACCTTAAAATCTTGGTACACACAGTTTTCACTATTGGTATAATTTCCATTTCATTTTGTACCATCGACATCGTTGAAATTTTACCTGGACGCGCCCAACACTATTGTACCCCTGCCGTGCGTAGTGGGTGGAGATCAACAGGTCCGCTGCATTGCACTGTTTATACCAAACGACTGAGGAACACAGGGTTATGTCGAAGATTGTACCAACACGCATTAAAGGGTTAAGATTATTAGTATATAGTATAAAGATGTATGTATATGCCTCGTCGAACAAATCAACATGCTAAAAAATATTTAAACGGTTTAAAAAAAAGACACAGTATGAAATGTGGTATAGAAAATACAGAGACGTGATAGTAATAATAATTCAACACAAAGGCGAATTATTTTCTAAATTAAAATTACGCCTGAAACCGTCTTGGGTCTCAAATTTAAGGTGGATAAGGAATTTTCATCGCACCCAGAAATTAAAGTTACCGCTATCTGTCAAACCTTTATGAAAATCGGGCGTGCATGCATAAAAACAAACAAATAATCACTTTCGCTTTGCTAAGAATTCTAATTTCAATTTTTTTTTGTACATTCTTCAAGTTGTTTATTTATTTATAATTAATTAGCAATAGTACTTATAGCAGAATTAAAATGAAACTAAATTTGCTCTTAATAATTTTTTTCAAAACCTACATGTAAACTAAAAAAAAGTCCTCTTTTTCGCGCCTTTTTTGACACCTATTAACAAGTGGGCACATACCAAAATGTCGTCGCATGTAAAAACCCCTCATAACCGATCGCAATTTGACATCTCATTGCCTATTCATGAGATTAATAAGTACCAAAATTGTTTTAGCCGAAACGTAGCGACGCATTCACGAATATGGGGCAAACAATTGTATCAAATTTATTATTCACGCATGCAGCTGAAATATTATTTAACATTAATATGTATTAACAAATGCAACCTACAGAAAATTATAATAGTCACTTGTTCTGCTTAACTGATTTATCAAATTACGTCCTATATTTAAAATTCCTATAAAATGGTTGATTAAGCCACTGGAACTATAAACTAGAAATTGGTCCGAGCATTCCATCTTTAAGGTACTGGTCGTGGATTCAAGCCCAGTCTTGGGTGTCCACCAGTAGCAGTAAAAAATTTCAAAAGGTGAGGTGGTGGAAATATGGTGGTGGATGATGGTGTGAAGCTGGCAGGAATCGGGTTACAGAGACCCCTCGCCAGTGGTGTTCACTTTTTCCGATTCCAATAAAGGTATAGTTTACCATCTAGGGTGGAATTTTCTCAAAGGAGGACCAGGCCGTAAGGGATGGCCCTGGGTCAGCCGGGGTGCGAGGGATATGTCGAAGACAACCTCACCTCCGGCCTTGCACCACGACCCTCAGTAAGCGTGCGGTTTTCTTTTTGTCGGTTCGAGTCCGACATAGCCCCCCCTTAAGGCTCCGGCGGGGGAGGTATCCGTATTACCGCACGAAAAAAAGGGTGGAATTTTCCAACAGCTCTCACAAGCATATCACTTCAACCGTATTATTTGAACTCTATTCTATTGTTAAAAAAATATATTATTCAAAAAATTTCGCAACAAAACCTAGCCATTATATCTTCCCACCAAAGTATATCGACCCGTTCACAAAATAAAACAATTATAAAGAACAGGAAGTACCGGAACCATTTTGAGATGGTCCACCGACTCACGTACCACCACCATTCAAAAAACACCTTTAACCACTAAATGATATGGTTCAAAATCGTAATCAATGTGGATATAGAACTTGCGTGGTTGACCGTATACATCTCGCAATCTCTTGTGTGGAAAACGAACCAAAATGAGCGCAAATTACCATAGTACAATGACCAAAGTCAGTAATGGTGGACGTTTCTGACATACCTGCTTACCTGCATATGTGTATGACATGAAGTAAGTACAGGATGTTGTTATTTTTTATATGTAAGACTGATAGGTGGTATTCCCATATTGAATAAAAACTATTAATTTTTGAATGAATTTTTTATAGCATTTATTATGCTAACTGTTAAGTTCGAAAAACATTGGAAAAAATGAAATGCTCAAGTGAGACTCGAACTCACGACCTTTCGCTTACAGGGCGACTGCTCTGCCAACTGAGCCATTGAGCACCACTTGAATCATTCCAAATTTTCCTTCTCTTTATATCCGTCTATATAGATATCTCAGATAGGCTCAGTTGGCAGAGCAGTCGCCCTGTAAGCGAAAGGTCGTGAGTTCGAGTCTCACTTGAGCATTTCATTTTTTCCAATGTTTTTCGAACTTAACAGTTAGCATAATAAATGCTATAAAAAAATCATTCAAATATTTGGGCGCAGTCATCAAAATTCAATGTTTAAAAATGGTTGAAAAATCATTCATTGTTTCCAACAGTTCGTAAGAATGTTGGTAGATGGCTGCACCGTCGCCCTTATAGACGGATATAAAGAGAAGGAAAATTTGGAATGATTCAAGTGGTGCTCAATGGCTCAGTTGGCAGAGCAGTCGCCCTGTAAGCGAAAGGTCGTGAGTTCGAGTCTCACTTGAGCATTTCATTTTTTCCAATGTTTTTCGAACTATTAATTTTACTTTTCGTAAAAACACCTACATTTCGTATGGTTTTCTGCCCCATGTACCTACTAAGGAGGAACCCTATAAGGTTATGCTATAGCCCTATTTCTTAGAAAGTCTTCTTACTTTTGTAAGCCATCGGTATTCTCATATAAAATGCTTAAGTCTAATTATAATCAAGTGTTTTTCTTGATAAAATCTGATCGGAATACTAGGTATATTCAAAACACTCATTGGTTGAAAATGGTTGATGATCAGCTAATCTCGGCAACCAATGAACGTATAGTATCATTGTAGGTACACGAAGTCTAAGACAATCACAAAATAAACAATACGTTCGTCATGATATTCTTAATTCAAATTCAAAAATCTATTCTAAAATAACGGCATAATATATGCGTTTTTTTTGTCAATCACGTTGTTCAATTATTGCTGAACGTATTAAAAACATCATCATATATTTTACAAAGACCTTAACTAACTAGTATCTACTTCGGTTCACTGTGTACGAACACAATACGTGTTCTATATAATCTAAGTACATTATGTATAGTCTAATTGGAACTGTGTTCTGTATAGGAAAACACATAAAAAGCTATCCGTGTGTGCGCCGTCGAGATGTAGGTAACGGAATGATAGGTAATAATTGAAAACAGACTTTTTCGAAAATGGATCTCTTTTTATTTTTTGAAATTGGAAAGTAAATGACTTTATTGAAATTAGAAGGCAAGAAACTTTTTTATATCTGTAGAATTTGCTCAAAAGAAAAATTGCGTTCTCGTAGCACTAGCTCTACGAGAAATGTAATGTTGTTTGAGGTATTTCTGATGATACGTTTCTGTTACTATATGGTCACCATGGGGTCCTAACTTATATTAGGTAGTGCAATGTGTTAAGAATATTTTATTAGTCAGAGCAGAGAATTTTTGTGCAGGTAGAATCACGCTCTATTACTTAAGTATACCTGCGTGGTATCAAACGATATATCTATACTTATACATATGAAATACAGGTTTACTTATGTACCTTGAATTTAAAAACAAAAAAAAAACATAAACTCACGCCCGTATTCCCCGAAGGGGTAGGCAGAGGTGAATTTATTGCTATAAAAAATATTTATTAAGTTATTTCTTTAAAACTATTTATGTTATGCCATTGTCCAATACCATTGTCTATACCTACAACTACTAAATATACTTTTTTATTGTGCGTGAAATTTGCATGGATAACCCCAACCCACCGGGGCCAATAGTCGACATGTCCCTTCGTGTATTATAAAATTAAAGATTTGCCTTTATAAGTAAACATTACAATAGTTTGTTTCGAGATTTCGGGCAATATAGCCAGTTCCTTTTAATCCCTATCTCGGAGTCTAGCAGCCACACAAGCAGGCCGCGAGCCGTGACGCCGGTCGCAAGTGGACACGCCACCATCGGAAGTCATCCGCCATTGATACCATCTCATTGTGTGAGCAAATTGCCGCCGGATGTACCTCCCATCCAGCCACAATAGACCCCCCATACACTTTACATACGAGAAAATATGTAGATCTAATTATGATGGAAATGTCTTAGAAAATTTTTGGCAATCACTGGACTGGTGGGGCTTTGCAGATCCGTCTCCTCGTTCTCTCTCCATCGGTATGACTCTCTCTCTTTCTCGTATTAAAAAGCCAAGCTACCTACCACCTTAGCTCTAAAACTTTACATACAATATTGACATTATGTAATAAATTAAAAATATATATATATAGAAAAATGTATTTTTTTCCTCTGAACATTACAAATTATAGGCAATAGAAAAAAATCAATAGGTTAGGTTATAGATTGTTAGTAGTTTTTGTAGTGTTTAGCAACTTTTGAGTAAATATCTAAAAAAGTATTTCTTAAAGTAAAGTTGATTTCTAAAGATCCACAAGAGGACTCTGCAACTCTACATCTCAGTTAGTGCCTAATTTCAAAATTGAGTGAAAACTTAGCTAAGATTAAGATTAGATTCTTAAGCAATCTTGCTACATTTTATTAATGTTATTGATGCCTTGTAGTATAGGGGAGGGGGAGATATTCAATAAGTCAGAGAAAATATGGGAAAAACCTAAAAATATCATCTTAAAAATAAAATAAATTCTTATAAGACAGGTCTGAAAATCAAATTGGATTTTGAAATTAGAATAATATTTTTCAAACTGTCACTTTGATTAAAAATATAATATTCCAAATTCGTATAATGTCGTACCAATCAACAATGGATACAGATAAAATCGTGTCTCACAGAATAATTTCTGATATTTTAGCTTCATTGTACTTTGAACGAAGAGTCACGCTCCAAAAGAAATTAATGCCGTCATGTAGGTAGGTATGTATCAACACGATACGCTAGATACATATCAATATAATTATTTACCTACCGCTAACCTACCTAGTCTATGGGTAGTCATATTGTCTATAGCCTCTTAATTTTTTAATTCATAGACGAGTTACCTACAGAACTTTTAATAATCTACAATTTCAAACAATTAATATTTATGTTGTCTACTTATTTAGATCACTATGAATTAGGTACGTCTATTATTTAGTCTGTCAATACTGACATGTTTTTATCATTCAATCATGTTTTCCTTATACTTTGTAACAATATGTGCTTTTGTTTTACGACTGATCATTACGAGAAATTATCCTGATGTTACTATGATAGTGAAACGTTTATAGACCGCGTATCGATGTCTGGCAGTCAAATAACAGGTGATCGATTTCTTGATAAGAATCTAGATAGGTATTCTGGTACAGTACAAAAATAAAGTCTGGTTGGTTCCAATGTTACTTTACTTTTAAAATTTCATATTTTTTCTTAAGAACAAGAATGTTGCTAGTAAAATTCAAATTGTCCGTTGTATTGCATTGTATTGTGATCGAATCATAATGCGTCGACTTGTAAGTAATGCATCGGGCGAGCGCACGCGCCCGCGCCGCAGCGCGCGAGCAGGTGTGCTCTCCGTGACGCTCCCCTCCTTGTTCCAGAGCGGGCGATGCGGCGTAAGTAGCGCGGTGGGGCTCTACCCGCCGCCCGCTCAGCCAATCCCGGCGCGTTTCGCCTATGATGTCATCGGAGGAGGAGGCAGACTCACACGCGCCCTACTCGGATAAACTGCTAAGGAAACAGAAACGTGCCAGACAGCGCGTGGACGCCGGTGAGCCGCGCAATTCTTACTCGACTCTCACGACGAACGGACTCGCGCCCGCGCGCGCCGCACTCATGAGTGGCGGACTTTACGGCGCCATCTTCGAGGGCCGCCAACACTTCGGCCTCTTCGGACCAGGCTATCCTCCAGCCGAGATGATCAACGAACTGCTCGGGCGTGCACCCAAGCTTGAGGACACTGGTGATGAGGCGTCCGGTGGCGACATAGCGCACCGAGTGCTGCGCGACATGTTGCAGAGCCGCAAGAAGGAGCTCCTCCGCCTCTCGCCGGACAATAATAATGTGCTCGCCAATAATAACAACGACGAACCTAAGGAGTCTAAGATGTCTCTGGAGCGGCCGCTGTCGCGGGACTCTCGTCCAGACCTGGACGACGCATTGCTGGCGCTCGACAGCGCTGGCGAGTCACGCACTCCTCCGCCTATGACACATCAATCCAATGGATCTGACGCACTTCTAGCGCCTAAGTCTGAACCTGAAGACCGTGATAGTGACGCTCAACGTTCCTCCCCGCGACCACTCGATGTGAAACGTGCCCGTGTGGAAAATATAGTGTCGACTATGCGTTCCAGTCCCGCACCGCAACAACCTCAAGTGAATGGCTGCAAGAAAAGGAAATTATACCATCCGCAGCAACACGACGGAGCCGCGGAGCGCTACGGGACCAGCCACGGCAGCAGTGCGCAGACAGTGTCGGACGATTCTGAGGACGACGGTGAGCGACCCCCTATTGAACGTAAATTAGTAGAGAAAAACGCTCTGAAGTCACAACTTAGAACTATGCAAGAGCAACTAGCGGAAATGCAAGAAAAGTATGTGCAATTGTGTAATCGAATGGGACAGGAGTCAGAGACAATCGATAACGATGGTGCTTCTAGTGATGTAGAACAGACCGAGGACCCAGTACCTAAGTCAGAACCCGCGTCGCCTGCCAAGGAAGTGCCCCCGCCTATACCAAACAGTGTTGCGCCAAACATGCTTACGCAAGTGATGCACAAAATGATGACATCTAAGATGCATGCACACGCGGTAGGACATCCACACCTACCTGTGCCTGGGCTCAATGGTTCACTACCGATGCTCCCACACTTGCAACCGGTTGACCACATGCATCCACCGCATCCGCACCAGCACCTTAACAATGCAGCAGCCATGTACCTAAATGTAAGTCAGAAATTGTTCCTAGAGCAGGAGGCTCGTATGAAAGAAGCTGCTGAGCAGCAGCAGCAACAACAGCAGAGTAGTCAACAACAAAAGCCACTGTCGAACCAACATTCACCGCAACAGCGACAGATGGGTCAAACGCCAAAGCCTCCACAGTCATCGGAGTTGGCTGAGCGACTTGATGCCCTCCGAAGTAATACAGGCTCTGTGGGACCCGTCACTGGAGCTGATCTCGAAGGACTCGCAGAGGTGCTTAAAAATGAAATCACTGCATCGCTCGCAAGCCTAATAGACTCCATCGTGACACGCTTCGTGCATCAACGACGTTTCATGGGCAAGCAGTCTGAAATAGCAGCAGCGGCGGTCGATAAACTCAACATGGACTTTATGAGGGCACAAAGGATACTCGCCGAGAGAAAGTCACCAAACCTAAAGCAACCAGAGAGGCCGTCGATGCAGATGTCAGGTAATCAACCCGTCCATCACCCAAGTGCGCCAAATGGCGTCCCGTCATTTATGACACATAATCCAATGCTGATGCCTCAGCTGAATGGCCCCCGCGCGCCGGGTGGTGCGGCGTTTCCGCTGCACGCCGAGGCGAGCGGGCCTGGCCACGGTGCTCACGTACGACCTCCAACAGGCATGTTCCAGGCCCCGCCGAAACCACTGGCACCCCTCTACGGTCACATGAATGGACACTTCGACCGGGAGCCCAACTGCGAGCAGAATGAGGCCCTCAACCTGGTATCCACACCGAAGAAGAAGCGGCATAAGGTGACGGACACGAGAATAACACCTCGCACGGTCAGCCGGATCCTAGGGGGAGAGGGCGTGGGGCACTCACCGGAGAGTAAATTTCCCGAGTCACCTTCACCGAGGCCCTTCACGGGGCTCACAGGGCTGTCGACGACGGTAGCAATTCCAAACCCGTCACTCCACGAGAGCCAAGTGTTCTCGCCGTATTCTCCTTTTTTCGGGGCGGGTTTAGCGCGGTCACCTCCGGCGGTGCCCGAGCGGGAATCTCCGCCTTTGCCTCACGCGCCAGCGCTGCTGCACCCCGCACTGCTAGCGGCTGCGCACCACGCCTCGCCGGACTACCTACGCCACCATCACCCGAGCGTAGGCCACCACGCTGGCCCGCAGCACCACCCACACATGGACGCACAGGACCCGCACTCGGACTGCAACTCCACGGACCTGCCTTACGACGGAGTTCAGCCTACTATATCCTTTTCAAATAGAATACTGCAACTAATATTACTTCCACAGAGATTATTAAATCGAGGTCAACTTCGACGTTGAAATCTGAGCTTAGTATACAAATCCTTCACCGCAAAACGCCCACTCATATCTTATTTCTGTAGTGTTTAACCTTACGACTGCCGCCGCCTACTTCCTACTTACTGGTTAGGTATTACGAGTGTGGAAGCCTCACAAGTGTTGTGGTTTCTGCGTTTTCCACGATCCCAGGCCCATTGCATAGTTACGAAATGGTTATATTTCTATTCACTAGATATTCCTTGCAATCATACCGCAATGCTGAAATAAAACAAGTTTGAAAATAATTGCTAAGTTTCACCCTCAACACTTTCGCCATTTCAAATAGAGTTCTCAATTCGAAAAACAAAAGTCTGTCCTCACTTTTTCATAACATAATACCTAAATCAAATACATTTTTTTTATATCCATACCAACACAATAAAATTAAAATCACAGCGTTGATATCAATACATATGAAGAGTAGACAGTGGCTAAGGCACGTTATAAGATTAGAAAATGCAAACGGATTAAGTATTTGTGGTGCTTCATGTTGTGTTCACGATCTAATCAGATTTTATATATCTTTAAACAGAGTATCTTGAGGGCTATCGGTACCCTATTATACTCACTAATTAAGAAAGCATTTATAAGTCATCAGATTCTTAATACGTGAAGCTTAATTTTCACGTAATTTTTTCAAAATCTATACCTACAAGATTTTTTTAACATTGATATGCTCATGTTTGGTTGCTATCTATCCTGCTACTAAGTAATTTAGTGGCCTACGGTAACACAAACTTGCCTAAAAGTAACCTATTCACTGGAGCAAGTCTCCAATGAATAGGTTATTTTCTTCCAGATTTCTTTTTTAATTGTGTACTTGTGTAATCTGTATCCAATGTGACCTTAACTCCGTTGCACTCCTCAACACTGACGCCGATGCACCTACGCAAGGCAAAACTGATGTTCTTCTGGGTGCGGTACCCCAGCTCAGCCGTCCTCAAGATGTACTTCCCAGATATCAAGTTCAACAAGAATAACACGGCACAACTTGTCAAGTGGTTCTCCAACTTCCGGTAAGTTCACAACACTTTTTTATTAACTTTTTAATTGTATCATCTAGGTATCAAGGACTCATTAGTTGATTTTTATTTTTTATTTATGAAAATAATTTTGTTGAACTAAAATTTGTTTTCAAATTGAACTATCAATCATAACAAAATAGTCATAATAATTTTAAACTAGCTTGATTTTTGTTAATTTTACACAGTCGAAATCTAACAATTTTACTTCTACTTACCCCGTTTTCTCACTTTACAAGTACTCCATTTAACCCAAAATCAGTTTATGCGGTTGCAAAATTCTACATAAAAAAAATGTTTCATATAGGTATTTTATAACACAGCAGACAAGGCCACCCGTTCTTAATTAAAATAAAATACTCTGTTGTTCTTTACCAGCTCCTAAGCCAATTTACTGATACCTAGGTAATATACCTAGTATTATCGAAAGAATACAATACTAAGGATGTTTTTGTGCAAATAATAAAAAGATAAAATTATTTAGTTAACTATTAAGTTTGTTATTCCATAAAATATACGAGTACCTATTATTATTCGGATAATAAATAACGGATCGGACAATAATAAATTATATTGAATTGATTAAAGACTTCGCAGTTGGCTTAGCAATCAAACGGTTACATAACAATGCGGTAAATACGTTTTAGATAATAAAGTACTCATTTAGGGCGAAAAACAAGTCTGATAATAAATTCAATACTAAATAAACACGGGAAGATAAAATTAAATTACCGTTTGTCTATTTACCTACATATTAACCATAATATATCCCTATTTACGTTAAAGTAGATAATAATTTACCTTTTTACTTAATCTAAACTGTTTAATTAACTGAAATTTTATTAACCTACACTGTATTGTTAATTTCATGAGGAAAGTGTTCAGTAAACATTAAATTACATAATACCTGATAATAATAGGAGCATAATATCAATACCTGTTACTGATACTAATAATACTTAGTATATCAGTGTTATAATAATCAGTAATTTTTTTTTAATATTGACGTTCGTCTAAAGTTTCCTCTCATTATGTTGGTACTATTTATTTTTTTATAATATACTTATTGCCATCACTAGAGAAGGTTTACTTACTTCTATTGTTACTTAAGATGAAAAATTAATCTATTTTTTTATTAAACTCTCAATCGCGTCTTATATAAATCTATTAAACCTTCATAATAGGGTAAAACCGATTAATAGCAATTTCCAACGTCTTCCTTTACAGTAAAGGGTTTTGAATTCACTATTTCCTAATTATCAAATATTCACAGTAGGGGTGGCACCCTAAACTAAATGTCGAATGACAACCACCATAAACAAATAAACAATTTAGAATCGTTTACTTCCACGACATAGTCAATGTAGTTTTATTCAATAAAATCAAAACGCATACTTCAATAATGATTAGGTAAATAACACGTTTTAAAGAAAACGGAATGCAGGCAACACTGTAATGAGGTTGTTTTCTTTTTAAATAACTTATTAGGCATAGACAACAAGCAGAATTTATAATAAAGAAATTACATAAAGAAATAGGCAGAGGGGAAAAAGCCCTTTAATTTGGCTAATCACCCAGTATTCTAGAAAAATCAAAACACTTCCTAGACAAGGGGGAAGATAATAATATACTTAGTTTATTATAGGAAGGGAACAATAGACTTATTTTATTTAACGATATTGTATCGATAAATACTATTTATCTGTATAGTATCGATAAAACATTTTATTATTTTATGTAAGATGCTATCAGTTAAACACTTAGGTAATAAGAGCGGGCTACGGATACCCAGAAAGATCACGGTTCTTTTATATATTTTTTGATAAAATACGAGTATCTAAAATTCAATAAATTTTTCAATGAGTTTTCCTGTCACTACCGATTAAGTTTGAACGTCAAACAATTAACATATTAACGGTACCTATAAGCATTTTTCTATAAAATATGTTGAAATTACGACCCGTGATTTAACTAGGTATACCTCAAGCAATCAATAAAAAAAGATAATATTTATCGAATAATAAACTTTTCAAGACAAAAATTAAGTTTACTTCTAAAACTGAAGCTTTAAAAAAATCCATTACGAATCACATCGAAAATTTTCATACGTAAAGTGAAATATCGCCAATCACGTTGCTACAAGTAACGGAAAAATCCGCCCTAGTATTGATTTCTACTCGACTAATTTTTCACGTTATCTAAGTCCATTGATAAGAGGCACCTGCCATAAGCTGCGTGTTCCTATGATAAACACCTTCCCCCTTCTTTTACGCTTGCTGATTATTCCGATACATTCGATTCGATATCTATCGATAACGCGTATCGTACACGTTTTTATCGAATCTTGTAATATGTGTACACGTGATATAGTTTCAGCTCTACGTTATATCTGCCGGTTGGGACAAACGATTTTTTTTTAAAGATTTTTTTGCGTTTTGCGATAATATTTGCGATTAATAAATGAATAGGCCAATCTATGTTTAAAAAGGAAATAAGTAGTTACTCCTTTACATACACCCAAATCCAAAATGAGAAACTGTAAGTAAAATAAGGGCAAAAAGATAGAGTATAAAATAATATAATAGCACGAAACACATTTTCTAGCAATAAAGTGCTTGTCTACTAATAAGTACCTATAGGTATAATCATAAAAGTAATTGTATACAAAAATTAACATATTGCAGGCACAAAATGGCCCATAAAAAGCAATTATAGAACTAAAATAGATACTTCAATTTGTTTACAAGTACAATACACTAATTCAATACCGTCCGATCGATTTCATATCGTTTTAATATCATATTGGTTGTACGCCGCTCGCAGAATACGCCCGGTGTCGCTATGTGTACAAACACTTGAACGATGTTGAATGTTGATATATCGACTTTCATATTAAAGCTTTCTATCGCTATCTCAAACTTGCTTGTATTATCATTATCTAAATAGATAAAATGTAACTGAGTGAAAGCTTTGATAAAACATACAATACTTCTATACAGAATATTTTAAAGCAAGTCATAATTCAGGAAAATATTTTTCGCGCGCAATTTTTTCACGTCATAGGTTGTTACTTTTTTTTTTATTATCGCACGCAACTGACGCACCGACAAAAAAATATTATCTTTAAAAAATCAAAACACGTGGAAATCTTCTTTCCACGACTTAGTACAACTTAGTCCATTAGCATTGTCCCCTTAATGGTTGCATTGTGGACAACGGAAAACGGCCATTTCCTTCGCGATAAACATCTCTGAAAGGACTGAAAGGGTGAGGGGTAGTTCTACACGGAACGCAATTACTAAGGTGTCCGGCAAATGCTTTTTTAAAGGGACATCGATTAGGTAAATTTAAAAACTGCCTTGAATCGTTAAGGTCAGCCACTGTACTTGGGTCGGTTTTCCAACTCATCGATAGTGACAATCATCCATATGATAGATATCCATAGAGTTAATAGAGTATTATTTATACTTTTTTCACAGCTGTCACTTCATTTATGTTCACACGAACATTTATTATTATATATAATTAACATGGCAATATTATTATTTTTATCGGATTTACCATAATTAAACTTATCTGCGTGCTAAAGGCTATCGTCAACTTTGACTTTACAATGATTAAAGGGAGTTTTTTTAATTAACCATAATCAGGCTCACCCATTGAAATAAGCAATTTGTAATCGTAAAAATAATTCTAATGAGATTTAATAGGAACAAACTAATCTACTTGATTAATAAACGTTTTGATAACGTAACAAATAAATTTGATTCGATAAAAAGTAATTAGAATTTATTTGTATTGCAAATGTTCATTCACCATGACCAACACAGAGTATAATTTACAAAAACAAAACACTTGACTGTATTAAAAAAGTTCAAGTTCTATTTTTAAATATTGAGGCACTAATCCAATAAACTGTTAACAAGACTGTTTAAAAATTGGTTCTAATTTTAAAATATTGACGTGTATGTTCCAAAAACAAACTAAATTTTATTCTTTAGTTAGCTTGTTCGACGTTTGAAGACATCTCTCTTTAAACCTCCATACACAACCGGCCACTTGTTGACGTGTAGGACACCTTGAGTGAGTGCTCTAACAGACGAGAGCTCCTTGTGTCTTTTAGACGACTGGTTCCTAAGCTTTAAGTTCTTTCTTTAGTGTTTAACTTCAACACAACCATAATAATAATCTCTGTCAACACATAAAGTGGTAATTTACAATATTTTTAAAGCTGACAATCCAGATACATTGCGTCAAATTTTCTAAACAAATTCACAGGTTGTCTTCATCTCAATGAAACGCTGGAAAAGTTCAAACAAACACAAAATTCTTCACAGAAACTCTCCCGAGGGGGGCAAAACAAACATCCTTTACTCAAAGTCGATGCAAAGACAAATTCTTTTAGCGCGCAAACTCAAAGAAGTGAGCGGGCTCGCAAACAAAGAGTCACTCGTAGAATTAGCCGTTGCGGGCGCGACGATAGCACTAATTAGCAACGGTGACTCGTTTAAGTTATTTCACTTAATTAAGTTGCGCAGAAGTGGTCTGCGGCTGGCCGGGCCGGAGAAGGCGTCGTAAATTGTTAGAAACACGGGCAACACTCCAATTAATCTTTTTACACATCCAACTAGTCGCACGAGGGTGTGCACTTACGCCAGTCGAGCTAAAAACCTTTTAAGCGGTTTACACACAAGCGTGCATACCCGCGCGACCTCCCGCGTATATTTGACGTATGTACACTGTGTACAGTTCAACAACAACGTAACTGCTACGTATCTCATACCTATAAATTCTACTTTTATTCGAAGCATTAATAAAATAATTTCGTACAATAAATTATCATAATTTTAAATTCTGGGAAAATTTTACAGCACCTCAATTTGAAAATAAATAGTACCTAAGTAATAAAAATAAAATGAACTACGAAAACAATTTTCAGAAATATTATCGGTCGCGAAATGTTATAACTGAGATTTAAATACCTCTACCTGTAAGGACTCTTACGTTCGGGATACGGAAATGTTGCCAGCCTTACGTCGCAATTTCCACATGCCTATTTAACTTACCGCGTTAACTGCCTCAAGCTGTACATATTTATTTCAATATTTAAATTGTAATTAAAACCTTAAATGTACAATTTTATTGGATCACTACTTTATACGCTTTGATAAACTCTAAATTACCAGGCAAAGGGAAAAGAAATGCCGTTAACAGTAGCGCGTAAATAAATGAAGTTTGACATAAGGGAGTGTTCAGACGGGCTTAGTTAGTGTCACTAATTCAGTCGTCGCCTTGCAGTCGCCTCGCGCTCCATTGTATACGGAAACTGTAAAATTTAATTGGTTGGCTAATACAGTGCTCCCGTGTAGAGTCTAATTTACGAGTTAACATTTTTAATAAGGCCCGGCGATGCTAGGGCGCCAAGTGGCCGGCCATTTCTATCGCACCACGCTCATACGAGCACCTCCAGTAATTAATAGGACCCTTTCGAGGAAGCTTATGAGTAGTTTTCCTTCAAAACCTGCTAATTACACGCAATAAGTTTTTACTTCTGTGGAAATTGTCGCTAGGAGCGCCCGGCCACTCAACGCCAATCCCATTAGTAGGCTACTTTATTTAGCATAAGAATTCGTCAAAGCCCCATACACAAGCGAAAAAGAACGTCACGCCTTAGTACTAAATTCTCGCTAACGTGTCTTTACTTCCGAATTAAAGTTCACACGCACGCAACGACGTACGTAATAGGTGTAGGGTGCGGCCTTATATTTACATATCATTGCGATACGTTGGCTATTATAAAATATTAGCCTTTCGTAGCCATCGTCGTTAATAATATAATTAAAACACGCGAAGGCGCGGTCTTACTTATCGCTGCGATCAAGGAGTGAGTCGTGTAGAAGGGGGTTTCACATAACCTTCAAAACAACATGTCATACACCACGGTTCATATCTGATGAAAGTATTATTCGAATGCTTCTAGACACTGTGACAACAATAAATTAAATAATATTCGGGTACTTGGACGTAACTTTAGTCTTCCTATAGGTACATGAGATGACCACCATCTTACGTTTCCCCGTGCTTATGGCGGCTGAAAAGCAATCAATACGTAACAAATAGCATAAAATAAACAATGGCCTATAAGGCAGTAGTGTACTGCAATATGCTAATCTAATTAATTATTTATTTGATTGAATATCTAATATTCGCGTAAATTTTCGACAGTATTGTGACGAGCATGATACTCAATTCCCTATAAAGGGATTAGCCAATATTTTTTTAATCTGGCAACACAGCCAATTCCTTTACTGTCATGATCGTTAGAAAGCGTATACTTTGAAAATGGCTCACCGCATAGTAGCCGCGAACGCAAGCAAACGGCCAATGTAACACAAAAAGTACTACCATCCATCAGCTAATGAGAGAGTAATTAGAAAAGTGCCGGTTTCTTCCGACAACCGACCTTATCTTGTCTTTTGTGGGGCAGCTTTTTAATTATTTCACCCTTGAGTGGGCCAATCACCGCGTACTCTATAGTCTATGACTGATAAAAAAATCTATAGCATTAATCATAGTTAATGTTTTATAAGTAGAACGACTATTAATTTGAAACGTTTTTTTTTTTTCATGTTATGTATTAAAGGAATAGAAATGTAAAAACATATGAATTTCTGCTATGAATAACTGTTGTTTTGTCATGCGAGGTCGTCCACGCCTTACTTGGTCTCGAAGGAGCGGGCGCTTCTTTCATTATTAGCCTCTGCACCTTCCAATATAATGACATGAGTTTTTGGGCGGCAAAGTCACGCGACTTTTTTACGAGGACAGAATATGAGTTTGTAGATACGTAGGTAGTTCTAGTTTGCTATAGAACTTTTATTACCTATGGTATTAAAAAAATAAAAGGTATAGTTCGAAATTTAAAAAAAATAAATATTTTTAGGTATTCAAATTGGTTAATATTCCAAATAGAAATTCTGTTCCATTTTTAAATGTAATCAACTGAAATCATAACTCTCAAGTTGTGACTTCAGTTGATTACAACATAATATTTCCATAAAATAAATATACATAACTAGGTACGTTAATATAAAGTATTTCTAAGAATATACATTATCTGTAGTATTGTTTTGTCCTTATTGTATCCTTAGGTACTGTGGCCACTATCGGGGCCAACGGAAGTCGACCAGTTCGTTCTTATCTGCTACAGCAAGACTAGCTGCCATGATTGTCAGAACAGTACATATTTTGTAATCAAAATTTAAATTCAGAACACATTAATCGGACAAACTATATGGCCACTACAAAAATTGCTTGCAAAAAGCTGGAACAAGTACTTTATTTTTCGCGTTTTCTTTTTAATTTCCTCGGTTTATCGATTTGGGTATCGATTCAGCGTTTTATATTTTTAGTTACGCATGTTCCATGTCCCACTGAGTCCCACTGCAGTACATATATTTATAACAATTAATGATATGATTATTTTCAGTATTTTATTGAATTTCTTATTGCGTAGTTATGGCGGACGATAGGAAATTGCAGTGATAAAAAAACTACAGTCTTACGTTTTTTTTCTACTATTTTTTTTTTCATTTTATTTTATTACAAGTAGGTAGGCAGTAATATAAACTGATGATATTGTACGTTCTTAATACGTAGTCTTATTATTCAGAAAATGTATTGTTTCTTCTCATATTGATATGGCAGGAAAACAAAGACACAATTGTAAATTGCAATAGGTATATAAAGATATAGGCAACTATTTGTTGCACATACACAAGAAAAACCAGTTATTCATATTAAGTATTATTGAAAGCTATAAATATATTCTGCCCCTTATTTCGAACATCGTTCAACAACTCAACAACTATAGTACTTGCCCGTTTATGTGAATCTTGGATTATTAAGAAAATAATAAAAAAAACTGTTTTAATTGAAACGTGTTGTTTTTCAGCAGTAAAAATCCGTTTAACTAACCTGAATTTTCACGTTTTATTTAAAGAAATTCAAGAAGTAGAATGTGCTAATGCAGTTTAACTAAGCAAAATTAGACGTTGTAGAATGACGGTGAAATCAAGTCAAAATGAAAACTCTCGGATTACGTCAGCAAATGTTAGCTGTAAAAATATCTAACATCCTTTTTTTTTTTTTTTTTGAATGAATTTTTTATAGCATTTATTATGCTAACTGTTAAGTTCGAAAAACATTGGAAAAAATGAAATGCTCAAGTGAGACTCGAACTCACGACCTTTCGCTTACAGGGCGACTGCTCTATCTAACATCCTTTTACCGATTTCTACTATCGATAGCGACAGTAGATTATTGATATCGAGAGAATAACACTACCGAAACCTAAAATAATGAGGCACTGAACGAAAAGCAATGCACGATTTAACTCCGTGATATTATTTTATTAGATACTTGGTAAGAATAAATGTATTTACTCAACTATTAATACACGAAAAGCTATATCAAGGTGTAAGGAATATGCATTGAATAGTAAAAAAGTGTGGTAGGCAGTATACACGTGGGAAATTAGGAAAGTGCGACAAGTCGTCGCGACCCGCCCTAAGACGTAATTAATTAAGGTGTGTGTGTACCTACCCTTATTTTTATGAGGATGGTGTAGTTCGGTTTATAATAACTTATGTTTCTATAAATTTTAATTAATCAATACATTTTTATGTAGCTATAAAAAAAACAATTTAAAACAAAAAGTGTAATGGTTCCTAAAGGCGGGAAAAAAATTGAATTTCGAATTTAGTATAAGCCCGCAGACTAGATAAATTAGTGTTTTTTTTTTCTATTTTTCTTTAGCACCAGTAGCACAAAAAGAATGCCATAGCTGACAATAATAAAAATCGATTTTATTTTTCAACACAATCCAGAATTATCACTGTAAATCGATAAAAGACTAAGATTATGTCATTCTGTAAACAATATGACTTCTGCCAACTACTTTTAATATCGTTGTAAAATCTTGAAGAGTGGCAATGATAACCACCCTGGGGAAATAACTTAAGTAACGACGCAAGCAAGTTTATATCTAGTCGCATTAAAGTAATTATCATTAGGCACACCCGCCGTATTAATATCGTGTTGATGCTTATGAAATAATATTTACTTCCATATTGCGGCACCGAGAGTATAATATTGAATATCTTTCCCTGTTTTAATACTGTAAATAAGAACCTAACGACTCTTGTCTTTTTGTGTGTCCCAGATCCATTAGTACCTTTTTAACAAGACTTCGTACCAATAATTGATCATACTCTTGATGGACGAACTGTAAACGGACACAACGTTAACATGAAAGGAAATATTTCTATAGTTTGTACTAACATTCATAAAAAATACACACATCAGTAAAATACTTTGATAACGTAAATGCAAAACATTCACAAACGGAATATCATAATAAAATGACAGTGAAAAAAATATCGTTTTGAAACTGTCTCCCAACTGTAATTAACGAACTAATTCAACGATCAAGTTACCGTGAATGGTCAGCTTTATGTAACCCTTAAAAGGCTACGCGTACGTTTAACCCTTCCTTTTTCAAAAAAAAATTAATACCGGAGCGTACTGAGTAGTTGGGGGTAATAAAATCTCGGCGAGCTCTCAAATGAGCTGAACTTTTGAAGCCTACGGTACAAGACAGACGGGTCAGCGAGCGAGGGAGTCGGCCACAGGGACGGACTGAGGCTTATAATCGTGTATTATTATATAAGTAGGTACTTATACAGGTAATTATGCATCTACGTCATGAACAATTCTTAGGTGGCTAAGAATTTAGAAGTGGATACCTTAAAGAAATTTAATTCATCAGCCTAACCGCTTAAAGTTTGGACTACAGATGCGGTATAAATCCAGAAAAAAGACATTAGAAAAAATCAAATGAGGACGACGTGCACTTTACGGCGGCACTGACGGCAAAATACACCTTACGTATTGACATGTAGATATTTGGAGATTCATTAACCTATTCATAATTCAAATAAACATGCTCAAAGTAATCATTTAATATTACGAGGATAAATCATGCTAATCTAATGATTTAAACTCAACTGTTCTCGATTATCACATGCACCAAAAATAATTCAACAGTGATCAGGTAAAACCAGGTAGTTATTATATTATTACATAACAATATACATATATACACGGTAGAAAATATTATTGAACTATCAGCTAATTAAACGTAAATACCTAAGTAGGTGCCTAAATTAAGGCAATCCTATATTTTCCTCTCACTTCAGTTTTCCTCATCTCAATCCCATTTTAGTTAGGTTCCTGTATAGTTCAAGGATTTACTGGCAACAAAACTAAATTTAAATTTGGAACTACTTATAAAACACCGCTAGCTAGTGACAAAGTGGGCCTATTAGGTTTAGCAAGATAACGTCAAACATTCGCGAGAAAGTTGCCCGCTTGTAACCGCAGATAATCGTCTGCCACCCGCATGCGTTGAGACATGGATAGAATGAAAAACGTGTAGCGAACTTACATGGTATACGTTCGAATTGTCTATAATTATTGCATTTGAAAATTACATACAAATTATATACCATTGAAGTAGTATAACCTTGAGATCGCAACACAATCTTGGAAGTCGCAAAGGCGCGAATTATTATGTAATAATCTAATGCTTAGTGAATTTTAGTTTGTCTTCTGCCATTTAATGGGGAGCTAATTTCAAAAGACACTCAAGAAACGTGTATCTACATTTTGAGCATATTTTAACTCTAAGATACGCGTATACACTCCAGGTATATACTCCTTCGATACGCGATCGATCAAGTGTATACCTATCTAAACAATATCAACTAAAACTCATTGTGTGATAATTTCCCTGTCCGAGTCCAGCCCTGTGCCGGACGGCGCAGTCTGAAAAAAAGTTTTTTCACTAACTGAAGCATTAATCCGGCCTGGTATTAGTTTACTCGCTTTTACTTGTGTGTGTATTATGCATGTGTGCGATGCCGACCAACTTTTTTCCATAGAGTGCAAAAATGCAGATGCGGCATTTTATATAGGCCCTTTAATTAGTGGGTAGAGTCGACTGATTGACGTCATTATGGGGTATTGAGATTTTAAGTTCTGCAATAAGTAATAACGCCTAATTCGTAATACACAAAGACGTAGTAGCTTACGTTATCCTGTTTCTAAGGTAAAGTGATTTGATAATGAATTTATATTAATTTCATCGCCTTCAATGTGAAGGAATATCAATATACGAAAAAAAGATTTTAAAGACATTAACATTTTACAAAAAAATAGAAAGTTCAAAATTACGCCATACATGCATACGTAATTGCCTACAGCTCATTTTAGAAAAAGTAATGGTTCACAAAACAACCAAATAATATATTTCCGATGCAAATAATGCATTCTCTATAAACGCAGTGCTCTGTAAAATGCAGTCTGTCGGCTCATTCTCCCGTGCTCCTCGAAACCTGGACGCCGTCCACTCACACACACATGTACAGCTAACACGCACACACACCTCACATTCGTATACAAACACGTAAGTCCACAGTGCACAGTATGTATAGAATATACCTGTTCCGTTAGTAAGTACCTACGGGTTTTTAATAACTATTGTATTTGGAAACGATCGAAATGAGCATGTTTTATGCAGTCGTTGTGAAAATAGCGGGCAACTATTTTTCGAGAGTGCGTAGTTTTTGATGAAATTTTACGGGTGGTTTTAAAACTGGGATTATCGTTTGATAGTTGATACTTCGGTACTTTTTTTTCATAATATGGTACAAGCAGCTTAGGTACTCAGTCTTACGTACTAAATGTTTTGATTAGGTTCACCTCGATGTCGGTTGTACCGTAAGTATTGTTTTTATCATAACATTACCGTCTCGTTGTAAACAGTTTTTGAAACTAGTTAAGTATTAGGTACTATAAGCTCCACTGAGGCGTCGTTGTTACATACAAGGAAAAAGATAGCTATTATTCAGTGCATCTTTCATATTTATAACCTTCACAGTTTTCCGATTAATCTGATCGCGATAATTTTCTATCTAACGCGGCAGGACATATCGAATTCCCAGTTAACGACAGGCCAGAAGTAGCCATATTGTCCTCTTCCACACCAATTTAGAGGACATTTGAGCAATTTCCGCAATATACAAAAGTTTTATCATTATTTTAGTCATTAGGTACAATAATTTAATCAAAAAGTACCTAATTGATTAAAATGTTTGTTAGCGTTCATTTAACAACTAAATATTCATTTAAATTTATATACTTTTAGATTAGGTTATTTTTCCCAAGATTTCGTAGTTAAACATGTTTATATGAACGGTTTTTCCGTTTTTACATAAAAGGAGCTGTTTCTAATTAAAATGATAAAATCTTGTCTGTATGTATGTCTCGTTTTGACGTTAATAACTGTAACCTAAATATAGTGCGATATCGTCATTCCTTACAATTAACAAAGGAAACCAATCGCATATTTATACATTGTACACATATTGTACATAATTATATTATATTTTATCATTTCCTTAAGCAGCCTGTATCAGGAACTCCTTCTAGAAACGTTATAAGTCCACATACGTACCTACATAACTAACTACGCATTTCTTGATTAATTCATATTGCGCACATTAATTAATAAATTGAATAAATTATAATTGAAGGAGTTTTCTCGTTGTTATAATAACTGATACAGGTACCTATGTATACTTTTGTTGATAATTATTCAATTTTAATAATGAATAAGTTTTTATTTTCTTCACATTTCTGAATCCTGCTCCAGTTCATACACTGATATTGATAATGTTATACAGACATGTATTGATATATCAATAAATTCATTATTTACAAAATTGCTAAATCAAAATTATTAATCTGTCTATTTTATTAGCAGGTCTGTATGATTTTTTTTTCTTCAAACTTACGCACAGTAAGAAAACATAGAGTAGTGACAACTATTCCTGAATCAAACAATGACCTCAAGACTTTGTTCCTTATGGGAATCGAACTCATCCCATTCGCCAGTCGGCTGTATAATCATAAAAAGTTAGATAGGTATAACAGAAATGTCTCGTATTATTCCTTCTTACCACGTTATCGGCATAGCGGTATGTCGCCCGCATCGCAGAACACCGTAAGCTATGGAAATAAAGATCGCCATACACTATGGCCTACATACTGGAATGTTTTGCAAATCAACCACATGACTGTTTCTTTAATTCGTTGTTTTACTACAACCTATTTTTGTTAGATAAAAACATTACAGAATAAATACTGCGAAATTGTTAAGAAGTCCCGCTGATTAATGTACGAGGCTATAATGAAGATATTCCTATTGAGATTGGGGGATCAGATGGTAGTCCTTGAGCGACTCCCATCAAAAACCAAGATAAACCAAATCAATAGAAAGAGTACGAGAGCGGAATCTAGGCTCCAAAGTATTCGTTTTGGATGCATCCCGGACTTAGTCGTGAGGATGATGACAACAGCGATTTTCTATCTTTCTTTCTTTGGAAACTGTTGAGATTCTAGAAGATCAATAAACAAATTTTTGTGGTTTTTTCTCACCTCAAGTATTTGATTTCACTTTTTATTTCGTTTGTCAACGGTAACATTGAAAGTTATGTCGTTGCCTGACACATTTTCTACAAAGTCAAGACATCCCAACGGAATGTTTTATAGTTAACCCATAAACGAAATAATCGTCTTTAAGTTAAAAAAAAATCCACACATTTGCTGTATTTAACAATGAAAGGGGATGAAAAGAAACCAGAAAAAAATAACAATAGTGTGACCCCAGAATACGTCTTGGACATAGCCTTTGGAAGTTTAAGACGCGGCAAACCCGTTATTCGATTGAATTTAAACTGGCATAAGTATTTGTTACATACGTCGCTTGCATTATGAATATACTCGTACTTCATAATTAATAATAATATGAAACTTGAACAAAATTTAGGCAAAACCCACATATGCTACAGTTTTAAGGAAAATTACTTCAGAAACAAAAAGAAGCCTACCTACTTGTACAACATTGACGTGGATTTGTTGGAATTTTACCTAATTTAAAAACAATATTACTCATTGAAATAACTACTATCAATGTTACTACTATAAATGGCCACTGACTGGGAAAATGCTTTCACCTTGAACACAGTCAAACATGATGATATACATATACGTACGTTGTATTGCTTTGTAAGGAGCAGGCAAACGGTTTAAACTATAAAGGACATAACACAACGCTTTTATGGAAGGATTCGAAAATTAAACAGCAATACCTACTTAGCTAAGAAACCCGTGGTTTCTTATACAATAATAATAATGGAAATTAACACGATCATGGTATTGGTATATACGTACCTCGTAGTGTGTTGACTGTTTTCAAAATATAACATTAGACTCTGTAAATAATCGAAATATTGCATATAAGTCAACAGCCGTTAACCAATAGACATTTACTAAATAAAGACAATTGCAATTTCAATAAAATAAATATCAAAAATATTATTCTTGGTGCCCCTCTATTACATTATTTCGTCTATGACGGGGTTGTTCTTGCGTTTCACACGGGAATCAAATCTTTTCTTGAGGGGTTCTGAGTTCTGACTTTACTCGAAGTTTACACGGCGCAAAACTGTTGGTACCTACAATGTTATCTGAAACAGTTACTTGCGGAAAGCATATGATTTTAGTTTCCCTAATTCCGGATTTAAATTTAAAAAAAAAAATCTATCGACTCTACATAAATTTCGTTTTTAATTTGCATTTTTTACTAAATAAATAATCAATCGAACTTATATTTAGTTTAAATTAATTGAATCTAAAAAAATCAATATAAAATCGTGGGCATATCTAATAGAATTCTAAATTCATTCTAGCCAGCATTCGATTCCGAATCATTTAAATTAAACTTCTTAAAAAAAAATACGAAAGTCGTTGGACTCAGGTAATCGTAAGATGCGAAATCTTAAGAAAATAATAATAGTAATGTAATAAACATTGTAATATAAACTATAATGTCAAAGAATAAAGTTCAAATTGTAATACAACAATTTATTACCTGTTTAAAACTTCGCCTATTGTAATCCGAAATAAGGCAAGTGGTTTTGTACCCTAAGAAAGAAGAAATAGAATCGATATCCGTTCGTAAGACGTTTTGTCAAATCCTATAAGGGTAAGCTGTGTGAATAATAGAACAGCTGATTCCCACACGTAACGGTTTTATTCAAATACAAGTTCTGTTACGACTTTAGGAGCCTCTCTTTACACTACTTATTGTCAATAGAAAAAAAAAACTAGCTGCTGTTGCTCGCAGAAATACTGAAATTGCCGTTAAGTTTTTTTTTAATTTTCTTCACTCCATTTTCAAATTTACAAAAACCTAAAATTAACAAAAAAACAAAAGAAATCGGTAAACGCGTTCTCAAATTATCGCATGAAATTTTTCTTATATTTTTTATGACATTGTTTTTTAAATATTTTCGCAATCAGCGTGTCATTCTTAGTTTTCAACATTTATGTTTTTGCTGAAGGCACACTTTTTCTTTTTGCAACATCTAGCCCGCATAGTGATTACCATAACCGAAGTGTCAGTACGTTAACCGCTTACAAATACGTCACAATTTACGTCGATTCTTATCTTTCTACGTGGATAAATAGGTTGGTACTCTACACAATGCTGTGGTATGAAACAAGATATTTCTAATAAAAAAAAACCAGAAAATTTTGTCCGGAGTTAGCTCAACTAAGCTCACTGTGCGCATTTTCTCATATCAATTTTAATACATACATGGATTCTAAAATAATAAAAACATACTTTAGATGGATTTTTTGTACAGCTACATACATATTATACATAGAAACATGCAGACCAAGCAAATAAATATTTGCATTAAGCGGGAATCGAAACCGTAACCTCTGACTCAACAGTCGACTACCACCATGCCACACAAGTTGTCAAGATTCTAAAACATCTATATAAAGACATGTCATTAATACTACCCACTTAAAAACACTCACAAAAACAAATGTGTTGACAGACCACATGTCTCTAATTGCCATGATAAAAAAATGTGTGTTCCATTGACGAATAATCAATAGCTAAATATCACATGACGAATATCATGAGTAACAGATATGACTAAAGTCTTACTCATAACTGTACTTGACTTTCTTTTTATGTACATATTTGAATTTGGAACTAATTTTTTCCTTTGAAACCCTCGAAATTCAAAAACTTGTACAGTCAAACATAACTTACTTATATGTACCTATTTAAACTGTTATGATCACTCGTATTACTATTAGAGTCAGCGTTGGGCTCTGAAGTTTGGGCCCCACTAAAATCCATATACCTACTGATTAATAGAAGCTCTGGTACATACTTTCCTGTCGGGGTTAGATCTGACAGTTACAGTTACCCCCCAAACGCTAAGATAACCCAAGTCAAGAGAAAGGAGTGGATCCGGGTTCCAAATACAGCCGGGGCTAACGCGATAAAAATAATGATGACTTTGAAACTTAAAACATGATTCAAGCATTATATCATTTTTAGAGCATTTATCCTGGTACTTACATCAAAATACTTGGATAAACCTAAACTTTCATGATTAAAACCAAAGGAAAACGGTTTGAGTACTAATTACATTGAAAGTTACGCACTGTATAAGTGCACAGTGCGTCATGTCACCTCGCGCACCAACCAAAAAGACATCTAATTATTTAGACACTTCATTTACTTATTCAATTAGTAAGGCTGCGATATCGCGCAGAGTGCCAATTAAAAAATAATAGCAGCCTTCGGCTTGGAAGGGCTGTCACAAGAGGCTTAGAGATGGTTCGCACCCATTCACATATGAGTGTCTTCGTTTCGTATGTGAAAACATTACATGGTTATCTTAAAAACAAGTAAAATTATGAACACAAATTTTATTTTGACATTATTTTTTTTCTGTTATAATTAAAATGTTTCATTACATATTATATCTATAGTTACTAGGACGTGTGTGTCATTGATCGAAATTATAGGTTATTTTTTAAATTTGTTTCAACTTAATAAGAAACATGACCCTAAAGTCTCATAAAATTACCCCTTGCAACTAGTTCGTCACTTGCAGGAATGTGAAAAACCGAATTAGCTTGTCTGAATGCGAACTCGTAAGTAATTAGCCTCGCGAGACTCTCGATTCGCTCAACTCACTCTCGTAAGCGAACCGAAGCGAAGATAGCGAAGCGATGCGACGAGAGAGCAAAAATGGCTAATCAAATCCTTTCCCGCTCTCGACGGTATTCGAGGGCTTTTTATTTTCATTGTGCCGTGAAGTGTCACGGTATAGGACACCTACATAGTTATATGACTTGACTGGTTAATTCTGATAATATTTTGGAAGACGAAATATGTAATAAGATAACGGTGTAGAGGAAATTCATACATGCTATCACGTTCTCTGAAGAAATATTTTTAATCGTGAACAGTGTCCGCCTATGGACGAACTTCAATCATAATTAGATACTATCGAACATTTGCAAAAAACATGAGTTTAGGGCAAAACACAATTTTATAGCTACTAAACAAAAAGTCTGTTGGTAAACAAAGGAGAGACACAACATATTCCCACAGTTTTCTAATAGAATTTTGCATCCACTTATATTTACATCCGTAATATAACAATGAATCAATGCTATTGATGATTATGAATTAATATTATAATTTTCTTTCTTTACAGAGAATTCTACTACATTCAAATGGAAAAATACGCTCGGCAAGGAATCAGCGAAGGTCTGAAAACGGCAGAAGACATTCACGTCGCTGGCGATTCAGAATTGTACAG
Source organism: Eilema sororculum (assembly GCA_914829495.1). NCBI lineage: Eukaryota > Metazoa > Arthropoda > Insecta > Lepidoptera > Erebidae > Eilema > Eilema sororculum. The sequence continues at coordinate 7,184,876 of OU618553.1, forward strand.
AGTGCTCAATCTACATTACAACAGAAATAACCACATTGAGGTGAGCATCAATATATTGACCAAAAATAATAATGTTAAAGTTATTATTGTTAGTATTATTGTTTTTATTGACTAGTTTATGGAATTTTACTAAATATATTTTTTGTCTATATTCCAGGTTCCACCAAACTTCAGATATGTGGTTGAGCAAACATTGAGAGAGTTCTTCCGCGCCATCCAAGGCGGTAAAGACGCGGAGCAGAGCTGGAAGAAATCCATCTACAAGGTGATCTCTCGGCTCGATGACCCCGTTCCCGAGTACTTCAAGTCGCCGAACTTCCTCGAGCAACTGGAGTGAGCGCGACCTCGACGCGACGCACATCCTTTCGGCAAAATATTAAAATTATAAAAAAACGTTGAACAAATCATTGGACGATTGTTTCGCACACCAAAATTTTACGACACTCGCATTTAGGCCTTCAGATTCAAAATTATTGATAAAAAAGTTAAATTAAATTATTAAAAGAAATTTTGAATTTGTACGTTGGACGTCGAGTGGCGTGGCGACGCCATGCCACAGCCCGCGCTCTACTAGGAAATTCATTAGGTTATACGAGTAAGAGAAAATTTAAGTCACCTAGAATTTTATTTCTGCACATAATATATTTCGCTATATATAATTATTATTATATTATTATTAAGTATTATCTTAAAATGGTTTTATAGTTGTGTATATCTGAAAATCATTTATTGATTTATTCTTTAAGGAAAAAAACGATTAATATATTAACTGCTTAAGTTTTGAATTTTTGTTGTTTTTATTTTTTGTTTTATCCTTTGTTTCCTTGTCCTTTGGAGCCATTTTTAGTTGATTTACCCTTGTAGTATTTTCGTTGTTGGCACGCCACATGCGGCCGAAAATTGTCAACCTTTACCTCGTCATATTTATTTTAGGAGTAATTAATTAAAGTTAACCATAGACATTAGTACAATAGAGCAGGGTTATTTTTCGAAACACAAATAAAGAATTTAAAGATTATTTTTATACTGATAACCGGTTTTATGTTCATGCAGAGAATTTATCAATAACATAACAATAATGCAGTCGAAAAATTCGAAAAAAGTTATACATCTTTAGTCAAGTTTACTATTAAACATCCTTATTTGTATTTACAATATTTCGGCAGAGTTCGGATCGCAAGTTCAGTTAGTCCGGAATGTTGCGATGTTCCACACCACTCCGGATTAGGGTTAAGTTTATTTGGTAGATAATACTATTTTCCGATAATATGCGCGGGCATACTATTTTAAAGCGAGCACAAGGCGTCATTTCTTCTCTAAAGATTTCTCACTATATTCATTTCCGATGTTATCCATACAATATACACCATATATCCAATAATGATAAGGCATTCTACTATAACACTTATTATTATTTCTAAGACAGTATTATTATTATTTAGTCCGCGACTCAGTCGACTTTCCCCACAGTGACGCCCGTGCTCGGCGATTGGACGCTCCGCAGTGGCTATCAAGCAAATAGACAATTTTAACCATACCCAAACAGCAGCAATAGATGAAGGCAGTACAAGAAATCTATTATCCATAAAAATATCCGAAACTTAGAAAATACAGTTCCATTTTTGGCATCTGGAAGTCACTCATGCACACTGGGCCAACTCGTCCGAACAGAAGTGCCTTCAAAAGATTTTTGATTTTTACAAAAAATAAATAAAATACAAAAGGGCCCTCAATAGCACTAACCGCCCACCCAAGGCCACTGCGCTGCGTCCACACACCGCCTACCCGCGCAACAACCAGTTCGCCCATATCGAACATTCAGTATACATACACACTTACTATTATACTATAGAAGAATAATTAGTTTGATTCGTAGATATATGTAGCGCGGTGATCTCGACACAGTCTCCCAACCGTCAATAGTGACTACGGTTTTCCTCTGAAGCGATAGTCTGAAGACTTGAGCCTACCTCGGTTGGGGTGCGAGTCCGAGAGCGCCGTTGATCTCGATGTATTTGTTATATCATGTAGTTGCCGGTCGCCAGCCCGCTATACGGTAACACTTTAATTTCACATCCTCAGTTAACAGGACAAACAGATGAATTATTTCGCTTTTCAGATAGATAATAAAACGGTAAGCTAGATAGTTGTACAGTAATGTATAGCAAATTGTACATATACGATAGTTTTAATACAGATGAAATGATTATCGATAACTATCTTAGCGGTAATGATATTTTAATTAAGAAGACAATAGAACAAAACTGGAGTATCTATTGTTTTGCTGAATTGTACAAAGTGTTTAAGCCATCCTGATTTCTCGGTATGTAACCGCGCTGGCGGGCGACCGGCCATAGCTAAGCAAGTAAGCATTTTTCATTTGATATTACATGTTTGTTATCGTTTTATTTGTAACCATTTTAAACTATTACGATAATATAAGAGTACCTCAGTTTAGGATGGACCAGGCGTCGACTGGTGCGCTTAGTAGCTCAGGTTAGGTGACAATTAGAGATACTGACGTTTTTAAGACATCGACACATACATAGATTAACACGCAGCCTCCCCCCTCTTTCGAATGACCGGTTTTTTATTCAAAATTTACTTCCTAGACGGTGCTGGACTGTATCTAGACAGGTTTAACCCTGATACTAGAGTATGTTCAGTGCTGCATCACTACCACCCACTCTTGTAAGCAATAGCCCGGATTACGTTTCTATATACGATTTGCACCGTACGTCGGGTGCGCAGTCGTCCCTGGGCTTATTCCAGATCGAGCAACGTTCCATGTTACGTTTACGATTGAATTTTGTTACAAGTTGTTTGTTTCTTCCGTAAACATAGGCACTGGCGTTTTAGAGCTGATAAGTGCACGATTCTCTATATTGTTCACGAGCGGAATTGATCGCAAATAATTTCTAAACACAATAGGTTATGGAGTATGGAAGCTATTTAATTATGACCCACCTAATCTCTTGTTAGCTCTAAACTGGCAATTACCGTTTAATTCCTTGTATAGTAAGTAATGAATTCGTTATTCCGATCTCTTCATAGATTTCTTCATATCTAATAGATGTGTTACGCAGGCTACACGACACATATTACAATAGAAATGTATTGGTTTCCCATCAACAGTTATCAACCGACATGCCGTAATTTGCAGATACTTGGAGCCGTTAAATGTTTTAAGATATAGGTTCACGATCAACATTATAAATATGTATACATTTTGTAATTAAAATACAATTTTTTGTCCGGATTATTTACTTGAGTGACTCACTGTGCAATAAAACAAGACCACAATGGATATAACATGCGATCGAGCTGAATTTTTTAAAATTAATTCGATGTTTGATATTTAAAATTATAAGTTATCGGTTGACAATTTTTCTAAATTTAATTGAAAAAATAAAGACTCATGTTTGAAACATCGAAATATTATAGTCCACAGTGATCTTGGGGGCTATCCCGCAGAAAAAGTACAAAATTCGGTGTTGACTTATAAATTTCATGTTTGTGTCTAATATGTATGTAGATTTATTGAAATTGCCCGTTTCGGCGTCATTTCTCATTGTTTTAATATTATTTATTTATCTAGATGATAGTTTATTTATGTTCCACTAAAATGTACTTTATCGAAAAATTTTACTTTAAAATTCTTGTATTTTGAAGTCCGTCTACAAAAACGTTTGGATTATCAATGTAAAATGAAATAAATATGAATTATTTTCAAAATTAATTATAAATAAAAAAAAACAATATATGTAGAAAGTATTTGGTTTCACGTTTGGGTATTATGGTTCCTAAATTTTCGAAATTGTAATAGACTCTATTGTATGTAGCATTTCATTTTTTGGAGGTTAGGACATTTAGATGTACCAAATAGCTGTATCAACTTTTCTATACGTGAAAATTCAATAAGAAAAAAGCTGAAAATTAGGTAGTTATGAAAATAAGTATCATTCTTAATATATATATTATTATCTCATAAAAAAGACAAAAATTGAGCACGGATATACTATTAGGATGTCTTGAAACAAAATACTGCCGACGCTTATAATGTTTAGTGAGATAAGCTCAAGCGCCGTATTGATGCAAGTAAACCTATGTCGACATACAGTACTAGACCCAGCACAGGGCTCTCAAAGCGTTCATAATTTTATATTCGATATTAACTGTAGTAAGTTTAATGTTTTAATATCCTTGTGGTCTTCATTGGTAACAGCGATACACGTTCTGTTCGGTATTGTGTGTTCGTATGCAATGAGTTTGTTTAGTTACTTCGGCGAGCCACAGTCCATAATTGTGGTCATTTTTTATAATATATTTGTAAACTATAGCGAGCGGACGCGGACGCCAGTGATAAAATTAGTAACAAAATTTAAAAAATACAAAATTATTTTTGATAGTGACACGATGTTTTTTGTTCCGATCACGACCGATCCCGACACAGTGTGCTCGTGTTCCGGACAAACGGTGACGTGCCATTAATAAAATTGAAATTTTGACTAGTGTTTAGGCGTCTTTTCGGTATCCTCGCATTTCGGCTAAGTATAAGTGCCCGCGTCCGCTGGTTTTGATATATTTAGTACAAATTTCATGATGTTAAGGTTACGAGGCTCAAAGCTTTTCTTTTGAGGCGCCCGCGCACCCGCCCCCAGCACGCGCCTACGATATAAATGAGTCGTGTATAAAATTTTATTCAAAAAGAGTATTTTTGTATTGAATATTTCTAAAGTTGGTGTAATGGTCAAAATTCATAAATTATAGCGATGACAAAATGGGACTTTAGGTAAATTTAGAGTGTCATGCGTTTTTTGTATTTAATTTTAAGAATAGCGTCGGATATAAAACGTTTAGGAGCATTAACCATTTGTAAATAAAAAGTTGATCGGCGCGGCTGAGTGCGGGGGCACGGCCGGCCTGTTATATAGGTAAAAAAATATATAAATAACTCAAAGATGTTTATATGGTTCTGGATGTAAAAAAGATAAATTTAAAGCAATTTTAAGGTGAAAAAATGTGGAAAATTGTAAACGATTCTTCGGTATTTGTGTTAGAATGGCTGCTAGCGGGTCACTATTGTAATCTGTGGGCCTCAGACAAGTCATACCTAATGTCACGAAAACTAACCTAACCTAACTATGCATTAATTATTACGGTTCTTAATACTACAACAATACTTATACATTAATATAATATCACATTGTCATAATGCTTATAATTTACGAGCGTGTGTCTTTGTCCGTGAATGTTTAGGATCTAACCACTGTTCGGTGTATTAGACATAAAGTGGATTATTGTGAAAGAAAATTAAATTGTATCTAAATTGAGTCGTCGGTAGAAATATCGACGACTCGTTGCAAATTGCGTTCGTTTATTGGTATAAAATTGGCGGTTCTAAAATCTGTTGATCAAAATTATCAAAATTAATCGATTGAATATTTGAAATATGGTGAAACATAAGTTGTATCTCTACTTACAATGTCAGCATGAAGACTTGTTGATACCAGTGAGGGATGTTTCTTCGTGAATATAACGAGTAATAAAGCTAAGCTTTTATTTGAATGGAGTCTTTTATTTTATTTAACACAAACCACCCTACCTAATTTCCTTTTCATAATATCTTATAAGTTCACGTTAATTGTCAACACTGCACACTGTGCAATAAATCCAAAATAAATTTAAATAGGTACTTACATTAATATAATAAAATTCTTAGATTTCAAGTTCAAGTTGCATTTAAGTTTATTTCACTAAATTATTTGAGTCGCAACTCACAACTCATTAATAAAATATAGGTATTTATTAATGAGTTGTGAGTTGCGACACTTATTATGAATGCAACAAGCAGAAGCCCTAGGGTGGAGCACTGTAATTTAAATGAAAGCAGACAATGGTAGATTTTACGATTTATGAGAGTGGTATATTTAATTTTCTACCTCCCTTTTCATCTATGTAAGTAAATGGATTATACTTGCCTGCAATCAGGAGAGCCGTTCTTTGCTACCATTGGGTACCTACTAAGAGTTAAGTTTTTCTTGCGAGCGTCTCAGACGCTTCCGCTGCTTCCACCCTGGAGCCCGGGGTCTGCTTTTTTTTCTACTTCGAACGATCTTCAAGCATAATTTTTATTTCTTCGATAGATTCAACAAAACAAATTATTATCTGGAAATATCTAACAAAAGTCGATTCATGTCACTTCCCCTATTCCAAACTGAAGGCGATTGGCACACTGCGACGCGCAACGCGGCGTCGTGCGTTGTTGCGTCGACGCGGGGCGTCGCGCTCGTCGCCTCTACGGAGGTCATTTTGTATAGAAAAACGCGGGGTCCCACACACTGACAACGCAATCACGCGCGTTGCCGCGGAATACGCGCGTACAAGCAGAAAACGCGAGGTATGGCACACTGAAATAGCGCTTTCACATCAACTGACGTCCGATATCCAATATCCGATATCCGAGATCGGAGGAAGTCAAACATCGATACCCAATATCGGGTATTGGAGCCGACACCACTGTTTTGGCTCGTTATCGGAACACGCAGAGACTGTAAGCGACTTTCAACCTAAAAAAAGATGTACTTATTAGATGCTCTCGACAGGTTGCAGCGACGTGCGGTCCGCATTATTGGGGATCCTGAGGTCACGAACACCCTCGAGCCTTTGCAGATGCGTAGAGATGTTGCGTCTTTGGCAGTTTTCTACCGTCTCTACCATGGTGAATGTTCTGACGAGCTCTTCCAATTAGTCCCACCCTCCACTTTCCTTCACAGGACGACACGTGCAGTGCTAAGATGTCATCCATTTACGGTGCAGAGTATACCTGCTAGAACCAAGCGTTTCAGTGATTCATTCCTATGCCGCACCACTAAGACCTGGAATTCCCTGCCAGCTCACGTGTTTCCTTCTTCCTACAGTCCCGGGTCCTTTAAGCGGGGCGTGAAAAGGCATCTAATGAGGCCGCCAAGCTGAGTGCCACCACTGTTAACATGGTAAATGTTTACGATGGTGACCCTCTTTCCGAGACTTTGCCTTTAGCTTAACATCAGGCGAGATGAAGTCAAATTGACGTGTCCTGTATAAAAAAAAAGGCATTTTCCTAGTTACGTCTCTTTTCGCGTTAATAGATAACGCTGATCACGAATATAAGAAAAAAAAATTGTTACTTTGTCATGTGTATGTTAATAAGTCGAAAATAGCTTGCACTTCTAATCATTTTCTTTTCATCTCTAGCGTTCTTAATATAGTCTGGGCTATCGAGCTAATGGCTTTATTTTATTTTTCTCAAAATTTTTTCGTTGCAGTGTGCCAATCGCCTGTGAAATCGTAGGAACTTTTTACAACATGCTTGACTACGTGGTTACAAAATAATCTACTAGATGGCGTTGTTTTGACAGAACTTTTAAACAACTCCATTTTTATTTAGTTTATAGTCTAGCTGATAGATGTCACTAAAATAATCATTTTAACTGTACAGCTTTGATTAAAATCTTTCAAATATAAGAAAAAACATTAGTCATGAAAAAATTATTGAACATTTCGTATAAGTATTATTATACAATTTACTCACTGCTTACGCATCAATTCATTCATTGATTTGAGTCGGTAGGTTTAATGTAGAGAGGAGCACCTATTGTAAGTAGGTACCTGCCTATACCTATGTATCTACGTGTCATAGAAATAAATCACAACGAATGCTAATATAATTCAAGTAGTTTCCAAACCAATGAGTACCTACCTAATATAACTCAGCCCCTACATCTCGACATTCAAATATGCAAATTAACCCTAATTTCCTGCCGATCGCTTAGAGCAGCAACTTTTGAGCTGATTGCCAGTAAGACAATTATTAAGTCTCAAGGAGTCACTTGATTTTTAATTGCATTATTAAGTACTTGTAAGTAGAATGTATTAAAAAAAGGGACCGCTTAATCACGAGAGACGCTTGGGGTGGTTGGTTAGGCACCTTATTGAGTAAACTTTTAATATACGCATAGGTATACGGTACCTGAAGCTCGAGACGGCGCCGGCGTGCGATTTTAGTCGGTTCGGGTCCGTCATAAGCACCCATACGGCTGGCCAGCGGGAATGCTATCTATGGCGATTTCCGCACGAAAAAAGAACATGCAACAAACGCAAAGTGCGCCTCCCTATACCCGGGGCTAGATGGGGACACTGTGGTCCCCACAACCCGAAAGGGGCCATCTCGAAGGAGATGGTCCTGGGTCTGCCGGGGTGCGAGAGATATGTTCACTGCATTCTCACCTCCGGCAACCAAAGACCCAAAGACGGCGTGAGTTATAGTCGGTTCGAGTCCGACATAACCACCTCCACCGGCTCCGTGGGGGTGGTATTCGTGGGGATTTTTCGCACGATAAAACAAAATGTAAAGAATGTTGGGTAGCTGGAGAGCCATTGAAGAATGGAATACCGTGATAGGAGAATGTTCCGTTCATATTCTGTCCGCCATGGGATGTTCTTATAGTAGAAGACAACACAAAGCGTTGGTCACTTGTGGTCAGTTACCGACAGTGGCTTTCTGAGGCAAAATATTACAAACCATTTTGAATCTTATCTACGGGGCAAAAAGATCATAGTCAATTGAAGGGATCAGGGATTGACCCTTAGGATCGAGGGCCATTTTTTTTTATCGTGCGCAAAATCCCCACGGATACCTACCACCCCCACGGAGCCGGTGGAGGCGGTTATGTCGGACTCGAACCGACTAAAACGCACGCCGTCTTGGATCCTTGGTTGCCGGAGGTGACATTGCCGACGGCATATCTCTCGCACCCCGGTGTCCCCAACTAGCTCCGGGTACGGGGAGGCGCACTTTGCGCCGCGCGCCGCCGCGGCCTGCTTCTGCTAGGATAGGCTCATGGAGGACGGAGGTCGTTCTGCGGCCTCCGACGTTCGGGATCACGGGCCATTACCCTTTTTTATTTTTTTTCCGTGCGGAAATCCCCTCGGATACCCCCCCTGCCGGAGCCGGAAGTGGAGGTTATGTCGGACTCGAACCGACTAAAACCGCACGCCGACTGTGGGTCTTGGTGCTAGGCCGGAGGTGAGGTTATCAAAGACATATCCCTCGCACAACGGCTGACCCAGGGCCATCCCTTACGGTCTGGCCCTCCTCGGGAGGGGGGACAACGGTGTCCCCAACTCGCCCCCGGAATGGGGAGGCGCACTATTCAGCGCGCCGTCGCCGTGGCCTGCTTCTGCTGGGGTGACAGGCGGCTCCACCCGTCACCCCCAGGCCCGCGCTCATGGGGGACGGAGGTCAGTCAGTGACGGGCCATTACTCTAGTGGCACACATAAAAAAAAATAAGTTTTTTGTGAACAGCTCTTTAATGAACTCAAATGAATGTACTTCTCTACATTATAGTATATGGAGAAATCTACATGGTAGGTACTTAATATTAATATATCAAAAAAAAAGTTTACTGCTAACATCTGGAGTGGCTGAGCCAATTTTGACAAGACTTGGCAGTGTGTTAACATCAGAGGCATAATATATAAAGTCAAAAGAATAAAAAATAGCGATACATTTTGATACTTATAAATTATGATTTATTAATTTTGATACTTTAAAACCTTACAAAACAAACCATTTATTATGGCTGATTGAAAATAGCTTTGAGTTATAATAATGTAACATACTCAACAACAACAATATAAGACTACAAAAATAAGATTCTTACAATATTAATATTAGGGCCTGTAAAATCAATTAAATTCAAGTAGTTTATAATAATAATCTTGGTTTATCCGTTCTATGGTGATCTGAATACATTTTTTTATACCCCTTAGGTAGCAGACAAGCACACAGTTCACTTGATGGATAAGGTGACCTATGGATGTGTGTAAAACCAGGGGCATCACACTTATGATGACTCGTGACTTCAAAAAATATCCAGATAGTGAACAGCAAATGGGCTGCATTTGAAAAACCAGCCAAGTGTGAGGCGGACCTTACTTACTTACTTCCAGCGAGGGACGCTGTCGACCGGACAGGTGATCTGCCCTTTTTGTGGGCCATTTCACCCAAGTGAGACAGACCTTTGTGCAAAAGGGTTCTGCACCAACACAAATTCAACATTTCGTTGTTGACAAACCAAAATGCGCTATATGCATTTTTTATAATTTTAACAATAGCACCTGGATTTTGACAATCGCAACTGGTAAATGAACTAATCTATCATATGAAAGAACTACTATGTGCTTATAAGTACTATACAACGCACTATGACAACTTAATAAAATATGCTTTGTAGAGCAGCTAGAATATTGTCAAAAAAAAATTCCTAAGTGAAAATGCACGCAGCACATTTTGTTTTAACAATGAAGATTTGTTAAAATTTCATTTGTCTCTAGCTATCATGGTTCACAGTACAACATGGTGTCAATGTCAGACAGACAGACGGACAGCAGAGTTTTAGAAATAAGGTTCCGTTTTTACCCTACCGTTTTTACCGTTTTTAGCCTAAAAATAATAATTAAAAAAAGTATCTATCAATGATATTAGGTATGAAAAGGACTATAGATTACTATTATTGACTGTTGGTTATAAATTATGGTAGGCTTTGTTCTAAAGACTTCACTTACAGCTTCTTACTATATGGTGGGGTATATATTGATATGGTTGGCTTAATATAAGTAAACAAAATATGTATTAAACTCTTAAAATATAATAAAATAGCTTGATTCATAGATCTTGGACTTAAATTGCAAGATGTAAAGGCCCTAGCGTATGTGTATTGTTTTACAACAATCTATGCTTGGTGAATTTGAGCTCGACCACTGCAGTAGCACCCCGTGCTATATCCAAAAGACACCCAAGAAACATATACTACATGTATAGAGCACATTTTAGGTTCAAGATGTATAAATCAAGCATATTGATGTAAAAAAACTCTAATAACACCTTGTTGTAACTATCAACTTTTATATACAATTTTATCCTGCAACTCTCCTATACCAAACAACATAAGTTTAATATGAGCCTTGGTCTCCGCAGATTTTGTATGTAACTCCTCAGCCATTTTCTCAAATGCCTTTATTCTGACATCTAAATATCTATTTGTCTCATCTATTGTGAACTCCAAGTAATGATTTAGGCCTACATTCATTAATAATGACGATGTGTCGGCCACTGCAGCTTCCATGAAGAAATTACAGCCGATGTTGACTTGTGTTTTGAAGCCATCAGGGTGAACAGTCTTGTCAGTAACAACTTTCAGTGTGTGTTTTTGTTGAATTAAGTCTGATATTTCGGCGTTGACTTGTTGTAGTCTCAATTCCAGGTGTCGAAGGTTTTCTTTGAGAACGTCGTTGATAAAATGTTCGTATTTTGAAATCGTTTCGTCTATATTTTGAGACATCGCGGGTATGTAATGTAGAAAGATATTGTTAATAAAAATTAATTCATAACTATCAATTGTTTGATATTGCACAACAAACTAACAAAAAACGTTTCTTATTTCTTATTTACAATGAAACAAAGTGCAAGTAAAAAGTAAAGTAAAACTTTTCTTTTCAATAATTTCATTGAAGACCGGTGCCATGCCAATTGTCAATGCCAAATTGCCAAATGTTAAAACGTCAAAATTGTCAGTGCCAAGAACGCCAAGATCAAAGTTCATGAATCTAGTTAGATGACCTTAGGTTTGCGGAATTGATGCTCAGAGCACAGAGCCATTCAACAAGAATTGAATTGAATTGACCTTAGGTTTTTGTTTGCTCATGCTTATCGCCGTGCTTACCGTATTTATATTACATTACATTAATTAATGTCTATTTTACCAAAAGCTTTTAAGTACTTTATATTATTCAATCGATTGCTTTCAGGACCAATTTATTTTCTTAAATAATAATTATAGCTTCTTTTAGAAATGCTACTTTGATAAGCGCCATCTTTTGTATTTTGATAGAACTATCAAGGTTTTCCCAAATGTGCGCCATCTCTTAATAAAAGCTTGAACTTTTATGTTTCACACTGATCTTCGTTACCACGTTCCGTATAAGTTCATAATGAAAACAAGAGATGGCACTGTACTGGCTAATTTGTACTTTTTTTACTCTTGCTGTAATCTCCACGATAATTATACTATTCCGTAGAGACTGATTGATGGTGACTCTTATTACCAATATAGCTTCAATCCCAGTTACATTCAACTCAAACTCAAAGCTAATACCTACTTTGGAGCCCGAGCTCAGCTCTCTTACTTTTCCATAATTTGGTTTACTTACATTGACTTTGACGGTAGCGACTGTATGATCCTTACGGCTGAGAGGAAAACATGCGCCAAGGACTCGTCCTTCAATTAGTTGGTGTATCGGCTCGTTTCTAGGTGAAGACCTATACATCCTCACATTAAACATAAGTTACTTAACCTTTTCTGAATACATACTACATTACAGCCCTTTTTGGATCATCGTTATGCAGTTTTCTTGGCTAGTAATCAGCAGTGATACCAAATTACACACTTGGTTCAAATTCGACTCCTAGTCAAGCGGTCAAACCCAGTATTCTCAAATAGTACAGTCAGCGTCAGAAAGATGTTGACGTACAAAGTACGCAAAGTGATCTTAATTTCGTTTTTTTACCCCCTTCCAGTTGACTCATTGTTCGGATATTTGGTACAAACTTTTAGTTTGTACAATAATACCATTTAAATTAATAAAACAGTTTGATTTGCTCTTAATACGAGAGTTTTAAGATCATTTTGAGATCGGAAAAAATGAAACGCTCAAGTGAGGCTTGAACTCACGACCTTTCCCTTACAGGGGGAATGCTCTTCCAACTGAGCTATTGAGCCACACCTGAATCACTTGAGCGTTTAATTTTTTCCGATGTTTTTCGAACTTAAAAGTTAGCATAATACTTGCTATAAAAAATTCATTCAAATCATTTTGAGATATCGTTGTCTAGATATTTATGACACTGACTGTACCTATTTACGAATTTCAATTGCAATATGGATAAGTATTTGGCACGTAAAATGCCCGTACTTACAGAGTGTAGTCCTACCTCCTCTACTTAGTGTTAGTGAAATTCCCTCTATGCGAAGTTATTGCGTCATCAGTTAAAAAAATAGGGATAATTAAAAATCAAACACCACGTGAACGATCTCGGAAATCGTTTATTTGACAAGAAATAGTTTAAATATCACTTTTCACATAGAAAATCAGCAAACTTAGAAAAATATTTTATAATAATAGGTACCATAATACAGAATGAAAGATGATAATTACAAGGACTTTTTTTTTTTAAGTCCGAAAACACGTATTACGAAAAAAAAAATAGTCTGTGCACTATCCTATTCCTTAAAAAACTTTTTTTAATAATAAAATTGTATTGTGCTATGATTATGAAACAAAAGGCTATGTTACAAAATATGTATTAAGTTTTTTGAGATTAAAAGAAATCTATATACAAAAAATTAAAAATCAATTGCTGTTCGTTAGTCTTGCTAAAACTCGAGAACGGCTGAACAGATTTATTTTATCTTGGTCTTGAAATGGTCGTGGAGGTCTAAGAAAGGTTTAAAAAGTGAGAAAAATTCGAATAATTGCCGGGAACCGAAAATCACGCGGGCGGAGCCAAATGGGATCAAATGGGTGATGAAAATATTTTACTTTTACCTTTTACTAGAAAGGGTTCAACTCAAATCAGTATTAACTTTCTGGCTAACTTGAACTTCACCACATCATATTTCATAGTCTCTAAGGCCTTTTATGAACAATCATCAGCATTCTCTGATCCATTTTCCAATTCTTTATAAAGTAAACAAATAATGAAAGGATATATCAATGGATATTTTAATTTTGATGATAGCCGTGGCAGGTGCAATAAAGTTGGTTAATAAATTTATAAAGTGATCATTAGCTTACGTTAGTACACGTTTTCGGACTAAATGACAATAATATAAATATATACGTTTGAATAATAATAATATTTCGATAAGTTGTGCAAAGGACAGTATTGTACAAAGTGGAGCGTCCTCGTTAATATGTACCTACAGACTTCAGATAAAATTTAGTCATGAGTATACATAAATATATTTTGATATATTACTTCAATTTAGATAGTACCCAATATATGAAGAAGAAGTGTTGTAGAAATCGAAATAACTATGTAATAAAAATAAATGAATAAAATAATAAATGTAAGAAAAAAAATGTAACGTTAGCATCAAAAATATTTTTTTATAAAACGTAATTTAAAAATATTATAAAAAAACTTACGTAACTTTATTCATAATATTTTTATATGTATTTTTATGGCCGATTCAACAAAAGAATTAAAAAAAAAAAACTTTTGGAAAGTGATAATTAGGGGTAATCTGGACCCTTATGTGTATTGAGGACTGGACGGTCGCTGGACAAAATGAGCTAAACCCCACATCATTTCATATATCTAATAAAGTGAAAATATTTTTGAATATTCATTGTAACGTTCCATAGAAATTAGATCATTCTATTGATTTAAAAAAAAAACAAGTTTTTTTTTAAATTATAAAACTAAGCATAAATCTTAAAAAAATTCAGAGCACGCCTTCTTCATCAGGTAGGTATATTGTTATCGAAACTAGCCAGTATTTTTTAACTTCGATGAATAAGTACAAGTAAATATGAAATCTGTAGATACTAAAACGGAACACAAACCATCCTTGAATAAACTCTTCATACGATCTCACTTTGTTTTCTACCAAAAAAAATACGAATCATAGTAATAACGCAATATTACATGTAACACTTAAACATAAAAGAATCAGGTAGGTAATGAAAATGTTACATTTTACACTAGGTAAATGATGTGTAAACTTATTTCAGATATTGGAGCATAAAAAAAGAAAAAATATTTTTTTTGTGAAAATTACCGTATTTTCTCTATCACCCCGTTTTTTGTATAGGTTGTTTTATTTTATTATTGAGTTATCAACAACCTATTTAATTCTTTTACATGTTTGAATATGTCATACAATATTGCCGTTTACTTACAAGATTCGTACTGGTAGATACTTTACAGGCTGCAAACTAGTAGGAAATGAAGAAAATAAATTCAACTAAACGTTTCCTTTGTTCTACAAAAGATGGCGCCACTACCTTTATGAGATACGACCCAAACCACCTCTTTCTTTCATCTTAAGCCTATCTTAGATATTTAAATCGTTAATTTGTTAGATAAACTAGTGTGATGGACTGTCGCTTACATTAAATGTGCTGTTACTGACTCCTTACTACTATGTAAAAGAGAAAAACTTTATATAATTATTTTTAGAAGATTGTGACGTAAGCACCAGACATTAAGGACGATCGGGTAGGTACTTTACAACGTTTTTTTTTTTATCTCATCAACAAAAGCAGCTAGACATTAAAAACTTTGGCTTTTTTAAATTGCTTTAAGTTAAATCTACTTAATTTTTTTCTACTTAAAATCTTAGTGGACTCACGAATTGGATAAAATTACACAAAAAACTTTATTTTAGTATTACATTTTTTATTTTGAATATCACAAAATTGTGATGCCTCCACTCGCTGGGCGGAAATTTTAAATTACAATTACAATCTAAACGTTACAACAATAATCATAAATAAGTAATGACAGTTACAACTAACTTAATAATTACAAGATCTTAAAATTACTAGGATCCATTCACAATTTACAACTACGTACATTAAAATAGGTTACATATTAACTTTAGTTGCTTACTCTAGATCAAAAACTTCACATTTTTATCATTATAAATGAATATGTAATCAGAGGATCTATAACGGTTTAGGTAACCGCTCCAGTGGAGCTTTCCTTAATATACCTACTTAAACTATACGCCGACTGCTACAAGTATGTATTATATATTTACAAAATATGTACATAACGTAATTTAAATGACATAAAGTAAAACAAAGATTTCTATATATACTACTCTACTCATGATAAATATTATAATTTTATAAGAAGCACGTAAGAAAACTGTTGTTCAAAAATGTTATATACCAACATACATTTACAACCAAACTTTCATCTCTCGCTTCTCATAAAATAATTAAAAATTTCACAAAATACGGGATGATTTTTAATAAATAGCGTGAAAATTGTTACAGATTACACATTTTTACAAATGACAGCTAAACAAATTCAAACGAAAGTGGGCTCAGAAAACAATTTTTTGTTTCATCTAGGTGCTCAGTCTACGGGTATACATACATAGAAATCTTTGATATGAATATACTAATTAATATCTTTAATATAGGTACTCATGCTGAATATGAAAAATATGTAATAATTAATTTTAGACGGCTTTTTATGCAAAAGGACGTATTATAGGTACGGTTGAATTTAGTCATGGACGTTCTAATTTTCTTATTATTAAAAAGATTATTTTGTGAATTGTTAACAAATTGTATGACTTACAATATTTTTTAAACAAAAAAACTTATTCATAACTAAAAGTAAATTACATTAAAATGGTGCTATCCTCGCTGCTTATATGTTCGCTATGTACATATAATATTACAAGATGACTGGCCATGTCAAGTTTATAATTAAGTAAGAGAATCAAAAATTCAGAAATGTTAATCTGTTCGTTCATCTTGACTAGCAATAATTTAATATCAAAACACAGCACTAAGTTTAACTCCTTAGTTTATATTTAAATTAAATTTACATTTCGTTTTCAATGAAGTGTAAGTTTTTTTTATTATTAATTCAAGTGTAAAGTTAAAATTTAAAATTTAAATATGTTTAATTTGTTAATAATTTGGAGATCTCATCAAAATAACAATGATGGGTTATCACATTTTGACAAGCTCTGTGTAAATACAGATTTCAATAATGGAATGAATACAAGTTACAATCGATGTATAAATGAATATTACAATTACTTCGATTTAAGAAATAGGCAACACAACCTAATACATAATCTAATATCATAGTTTTTTTTTTAATAAAAGAGAGAATCATGTATTTATAATTTAAAAGCTAACAAATGTGAATGAAATTTGAATGTATGATGAAGCATTCTGTTCTGGTCGACTGCACCATTTTACAATATCATCAATAAGCTAGGAATAGCAATAGAATTTATTTCAATTTGGTTTTTGTAGAATCACACGGAATTTAGCCAAAAGGTACCTTTTTCAGGAGAGATGCGAAATAAGTTCAAAGTTGGTTTGACTAGGTGCCAGACTAAGTTGCGCTCAAAATCTGATATGTTTCAAATTATTGCAATATACAAATAATATGAAAATAAAAAATTGCAATTGCGAGGTGTGGGCATATAGTATCCCTCTGCTTACCCCTTTGAATATGCAAACGTGGGTATATGTAACATCAATGTAAAATCTTCCAACCCTAGAAGTCAGATTTTCAGCTTACCGCACTTTACCTTTTTGGTGAAAACATGATTATAGAAAATTATGCAGGGATCAAATTACAAGGCCTTTATTATGTCAAACAAGGCCTTCTTTTTGTAACAAAGCCTAACTTACATACAGCAAGGCCTGCTGTAAAAAGGTCTGCATCGTGTTAAACTACTGTTAACATATTTTCGGATTACAACACTATTAAATCTTATACATAATATTCTGTAGTTACAAAAATGTAACTTAACACTTTTTAACAAAATATCATAGGTACAAATTGAAAAAAAAAATTTCAACATTTTAACGTTCATAACTTTAATTTGGTTTATATTTGCCCCGAACCTGTTTAGAACACTTGCAATATAACCAGTTGTTATTAATTCTTATAAAGCCGGAACATTGCAATTAATTATTTATCAGCATTAATTTTACTTTAATTTGATTTGAATATTTGAATGCTTTAATTACAAATTATTTTTGCTGACTGTACATGTCACTATGACATCAAATGCCTTGGGAGTTGCATAAAATTGTGAATAATCCATATCCATACTAATATTATAAATGCGAAAGTAACTCTGTCTGTCTGTCTGTCTGTCTGTCTGTATGTTACGCTTTCACGTCTAAACCACTGAACCGATTTTAATGAAATTTGGTATAGGGGTAGATTAGACCATGAGAAAGGACATAGGCTATGTTCGGTCGCGATAACCGACATCCACACGGGGGGAGCCGCGGGCAAAAGCTAGTACTTCATATTCTCATGAAATATCGAGTAAAAATTTCAATATCTGTAAAAAATATTGTTTCACAATTTCTCCGCTAGATGGAGCTAATCGTACAGTCTAGAAAATCATATAGGTGAAAATTTTGGACCAGAAGGTTGGTCCACCATCATTGGTGAATTTGAAAGAACACGATTTTAATGGCTTCCTTTATAAATTAATAACTCAATTAATCATTTATTTATGCCGTGTCGTTCAACAGTATTTAACCAACGAATAGCATTCGGTAGCGTGTACAAGTTGGTGTGTACAAAGCATTGTTTCCCACCGCTATTAAGCCTGACATAGACAGCACGTTAGCAAGCCTACTAACACAGATAAGAGTACAAGCCATTACTTAGTCGTTAGCGGAATGTAGGCCGAAGGGCGGCGCTAAACTAGCCCCGCCCGACGCCTGCGTAGATTATCTACCCTATTGTAATGGTACATGAAAATTAGTTACCTACAAAAAGTTACTGAAAAGATTTGCAGTTACGAAAACGAAAAAAAGTATTTTTAATTACGGCACAGAACAGATAATAATACTTTTGATTGTTTTTTTTTAATGCCAATGTGTTATGTACCTGGAGTACTACTAGGGGCTTTTGACTTCGGAAGAGTTCCCCTTACACCCGGTATAGTATTTTTTTAAATAAAAGGTGATTGTTTTAGTATCAGAATAAATAAAATCAATAACCAAAGAAGCTAGAAACAGTCTGACATATTTATGATCTTGGCTCTTAAATCTTTCGTAAATTATTTTTTAAATATCCGCTGTGGATTACAAAACGACATCAAGTTGTAGAAACCTGTATTCCAATGTGAAAAAAAGATTTGCAAATATTTTAGTGATAATCAACTTTTGTTGTTGACTGTACATACATTCTGAGGTTATAAAAATTAGTAGGTACTGTGTGATATGAGTACTTTGATTGTGGATAAGTTATAAGTATTTTAAATAAATAAATTTTGCAATAGTTCGGCTTTAGATAGAATTAATTTCATTTCAAAAGAACTGGGATAGAAAGTCGTAAGTACAATACAATTTGAAGCTCACCTCGAGAAATTGGTAGTTTAACAAATTAATTAAAATGTTTTTTTTTTAATTCTGGCGTTCCATGATATACAAAAATTATAACGGGACGAGCCAGCCTGTGACCACGGCCGGTGTAACCTGGTTGAAACGTCAGGCAAATCAAAGGGACATATGTACCTATACCATGATCGCGCTAATTCCTGTTATTACTATTGTATAATTAAAATGGTGCTCCGAAAGAGCGTTGCGAATAATCGCAATATTATCAGGGTTGTAATCTTGATTAAGGAGGTTGTTTTTCAAAGTTTGTACGTCTGATCATATATGGCAGATGTTAATCGATGTCGTGACCCAAGTGCCTCCCGAGGAGGGCTACTCCCCGAGAAGGGCTAGACCGTAAGGGATGGCCCTGGGTCAGCCGGGGTGCGAGGGATATGTCGATGACAACCTCACCTCCGTTCAGTTTTAATCGGTTCGCTCCGGCAGGGGGGAATCCGAGGGGATTTCCGCACGAAAAAAAAAAAAAAAGAAAGTGCCTTGAATTCATTTTATAAATAAATAAATATTCCACAACATTCCGCACAACGCTATCTATACCCATGGTAAGCTTTTATAGCTTGTGTTATGGAATCTAGAATGCGGATAAACATACTCATATACCTTTTTTTTTGTAAATACATATTATTATACATAGAAATCACAAGATATTAAGTGATGGCACGATCTAATGACTTTTTTTAAGGACCCGTCAATTTGACTTCACCTCGCCTGATGGTAAGCTAAAGGCAAAGTCTCGGAAAGAGGGTCACCATCGTAAACGTGTACCATTTTAACAGTGGCGGCACTCAGCTTGATGGTCTCATCAGATTCCTTTTCACGACTGTAGGAAGAAGGAACACGTGAGCTGGCAGGGAGTTCCAGGTCTTAATGGTGCGGCATTTATATCAGATATTAAATGATGAGACCCTTTAGTGCCTTGAAGGCGTTTATATCACAAGATATTAAGTGATAACATGATCTAGTGACTTGAATATGCTAATATAGATCAATAGTCATCGGGAAACAGACTCAGATATATTTCTAAGTGCGTCAACACACCTGCGTTTATTCAGTGTAGGTGACCTTGTCAGTTGTTCGACAAGGTCGTCGCCCTACTGGGATATTGCATGTTAATATTATGATGTTACCTTCAAGCCAAAATCACCAACATTGCCGAAATAATTATATCTGGGTTGACAGTTTAATTATTGCTTTTTCCCTCCCCGCTTAAAAATGTGTGAGTGAGTGTACGTTTTCGTTCGTATATGCAAGTTGTGGTACTTTTCAAGGAGTCAATGGGAGTGGAGTTTTATTTTCATAAAAGGGCACGTTAATATGACTTCACCACGCCTTATGGTAAGCTAAAGGCAAAGTTTCGGAAAGAGGGTCACCGTCATAAACATGTACAGTCAGCGTCATAAATATCTTGACGACGACGGAGTCTCAAAATGATCTTACTTCATAATGAACTCTCATATTAATCATCAACCGTTTTATTGATTGATATGGTATTATTTTCCGAACTAAAGATATGTAACAGAACAATCGGTCAACTGTTCTGGAACTAAAATAAGATCATTTTGAGCACTCTGTTCGTCAACATCTTTCTGATGCTGACTGTACCATGTTAACAATAAAAAATGGTACTCAATACATTTTTTTTTATACAGGACACGTCAATTTGACTTCACCTCGCCTGATGTTAAGCTAAAGGCAAAGTCTCGGAAAGAGGGTCACCATCGTAAACATATACCATGTTAACAGTGGTGGCACTCAGCTTAACGGCCTCATTAGATGCCTTTTCACGCCCCGCTTAAAGGACCCGGGACTGTAGGAAGAAGGAAACACGTGAGCTGGCAGGGAATTCCAGGTCTTAGTGGTGCGGCATAGGAATGAGTCACTGAAACGCTTGGTTCTAGCAGGTATACTCTGCACCGTAAATGGATGGCATCTTAGCCCTGCACGTGCACATGGGCGGAGTAGTTACAAATGGAGAGTATAAATGTATGATAATATCATTATTGGTCTCAGACCCACTGGGCCCATTATACTTTACTCGTGGCTCCACAGACGCTTTTATACTTTTTTCTGCTAAGCCGATTAGGGGACGAATTCATTTGATTATTTTACTCATGGTGCCTTAGTCCGTTTTAATTTTTTTATGTACTTAAATAAATGACATCAAAATGTAGTAACAGCGCGTAGCAGCGATTCGATTATTATATGACTCAGTGTTTTATTAGGAATCGAATCGATTTCTACAATCGAGTTATAAGAAATACTCGCTAGTAATAACTTCACTGATCCCAAGAATACTTAGGGCTGTTTAACATCAGATAGATATAATATAGCCCAGGCTCAGCCTCAGATGGCTCGAGTTTAAATAGTGCCCGGAATACGGCAATAGGCTCACCCCATATTATACGGGACGGAATAGAATTATTGGTGAAATGTGGGTGTTAATTCACCTCTGCCCAACCCTCCGGGGATAAAGGCGTGATTTATGTATATATTGCAAGAATTAATATTGCAAGATTACACACCACCACCACACCATTTAATTCCAAAGTATTGAGGGGGTGAATGGGCCCACTATAGACAGCAAGGGACCAGTGGGCCTCTGACCACAATATGGCCTCAATTACATCCATTTACACTAAATTGTCTATAATTCCATGTTTTCCATCAAAACGTAAGTTTCTAACAGATTCACAGTTCACACATTCCGTTGTCCGTTATAAAACTGTATGACATAAACTATGATACAAATGTTCACATGTCAGTGTGCAACGATAAGTCTTAAAACAACATAACATAAGGTACATAATCGCGTGGGCGTGTTGCGCGTACTATACAGAATTAGCACTATTGTCCTGTACACTGTCCCCACAGTTTTACGAGCTGTCGGCTGAGCCCGCCGATGATGATGGCGCCGGGCCTGCTGACTCTTGCGCCGTCTGAAAACATAATAATAACCACATTAGTGACGAAAAACAAATATCACCACCTTATCTCATCAGAAAGGTGTCGAAAGAGGCGACTGACGGAAAAATACGCAGACGATATCACTGCGAGAGAAGGAACATTCTACTTAAATAAAACCTTGTACCAACCCGTCTGGTCAGCTTGGAAACAGTAAAGAAAGAAAAAAAAAAATTTAAGTTCTACACAGTGGGCATCTTAAGTACAAATAGGTAGGTAAATAGGTTAAAATAAGCTACGGGTGCAACATTCCACACTGTGCGAACCCAAATAGGGCCCCATCTCAGCATTGAATGCTGCACACCCTTCGTTGAGTATGCACAGCGCTGGTTTTCAGATGGAGCCACTAGGTAGCGCTGACGCCACGCACCATTTTATAGGTATAGTACATTTTATAACTACGTATTATTCTATACAGTCGAGTCGCAAGGAGTTTTGAATGCGCTTGCAAAAACTAAACTCCTACGAACGGAACGAGCGTAAAGGACTTCTGCTACCCATGTTTACGTCGCTTTCGCTGTTGATTCGTACGAGCGTTTTTTTTTTAAAGTAGGCCAATGTCTCCTAATATCGGGAGAGGTTGCGATAGGCTAGTAGATTGGTTAATCCCTCCCGAGGAGGGCCAGATCGTAAGGGATGGCCCTGGGTCAGCCGGGGTGCGAGGGTATGTCGATGACAACCTCACCTCCGACCTGGCACCATGACTTACAGTCAGCGTGCGGTTTTAGTCGGTTCAAGCCCGACATAACCTCCCCTTCCGGCTCCGGCAGGGGAGGTATCCTAGGGGATTTCCGCACGAAAAAAAAAGTAGATTGATTAATAGGCTATTTGCCTAGGTCGTCGATTCCTCCCAATACATTTTCATTACGCGCTACCGAAGCGTGACGTCACAATTTCGTACGATTTTGTATGGAGCGTTTTCGGGTGGCGTTGAATATTTCAAAATCAAATATCTTGAAAACTTTTTGTCGTACGAACATTTTACTTTTACAGTTCATTATATTATTACAAAGTGGTCATTTTTCAAAAGTAAAAAATAGTCAAATAGCCTATTGATAGTACTGGGATTTGAGGTAGGTATTGGTAGATACAAAATTAGTATCTACTTGAAGTGCATAGCTACGAGAAATCGTTGCAATAGTTTTCAAACTGCCCCGATAAAAAGATTGTGTGCTTAAAAAATCTAAAAATTACAGATTTTAGCACACAAATGTATCAAAAAGTCAATGAGCCATGGTAACCAGTTTCCATCAGGTGGGCCGTGAGCTTGTCTGCCACCGCGTGGTATAAAAACATCCAAAGTAATTAGTAGCACGGCACTGTAAACTGTCCACTAAATCGAGATTGTTGCAGTATATTTTTTTTAGACCATCCTAATGGAAGTAATATGGAAATCGGTATAAAATTACCAGGGTCGCTTGACTTGAGTCAATGTTGCCCCTGGGTCCTTCAACAGGTTTACAAACGTCTTTATTTATTCGTCAGATTTCGGTTAGGTACAGTCAGCATCACAAAGATGTTAGCTATAAAAGTACTCAAAATGATCTTAATTTAGTTTTTTGACCCCCTTCCAGTTGACCGATTGTTCTGGTACATACCTTGAGTTCGGACAATTATACCATATAAATCAATAAAACAGTTTGATTTGCTCCTAATAAAGTCTAAATAATTTATCCCATCTATAGGTAGTCAGCGAGTTAGCTTCCCTTTAAGGCCCTGTATTCTTGCAAAAGTAGGCATTTTTCGCTATCCCGGCCGCTCGTAAAATATTACGCGCGAACGCAGTGACGGTGAACTCGGCTGTGACCCCGCCAGCGTCACAGTATAGAAATATGCAGTATGACAACTTGATTTGACTTAGAAAATTAAATGCAGTTTTTTTAACTTTATTTAGTTATGTGATTATATTAAGTAAGTAATAAATAGGAAATTAAAAAAAGCTATGAGTTTGAGAACTATTTGTTCTATGTGTATAGTTGCTTGGGCGAAAAAACCTACATAATAATAATGCTTGTAATTTTACAAACATTTGTTTGAATTGATGCTAACGGTTACTTTATATCATCGCACCGTTCGTCGTTGACAGGGCAGTTAAATACCTAAAGTTAACGAGATTAACAACTACATAAAAATATGTAGGTAGGTATCTTAATTGTCGCCCATATGGTTATTATTACTTTGCAGCTAACTATATGACGCTAGGGCCACCTCGCTTTTTTTATACAGGACACGTTAATTTGACTCGACCTCGCCTGATGCTTATCGCTTACTAAAGGAATACTGTTTCAATACATAGTTTGAAATTTCTGTAACCTATTAATTGAATACCGATTAAAAGCCGGCAGGAATCGTGTTCTAGGTACCCCTCACCACTCACGGCTTCCCTTTGCAGGGTAAACCGGCAGGAATCGTGTTGTAGGTACCCCTCACCACTCACGACTTTTCTTTTACAGGGTAAGCCGACAGGAATCGTGTTGTAGGTACCCCCCACCACTCACGGCTTCCCTTTGCAGGGTAAGCCGGCAGGAATCGTGTTGTAGGTACCCCTCGCCACTCGCGACTTTTCTTTTACAGGGTAAGCCGGTAGGAATCGTGTTGTAGGTACCCCCCACCACTCACGGCTTCCCTTTGCAGGGTAAGCCGGTAGGAATCGTGTTGTAGGTACCCCCCACCACTCACGGCTTCCCTTTGCAGGGTAAGCCAGCAGGAATCGTGTTGTAGGTACCCCTCACCATTCACGGTTTCCCTTTGCAGGGTAAGCCGGCAGGAATCGTGTTGTAGGTACCTGTGTACCGATATAGATAAAACATGAATTATAGAAAATCGTAAGTAGCATCTTCAGTAGTAATACTGATTTTCTTCTACTATGGCGCTATGAAAGTAATATTTAGGTACGATAATTTTTTAAATTACCAATCGGAGTTAGAAATTTAGTTTATGGCTTTGCACGACTTCTTTCGCTTGCGTTGTTTATTGCCCATATTGAATGACTTGCAACAATTTATTATAAATACGTAAAACCGATTGATTGGTGCTCGAAACTGTCGCGCAAAAACTGACACAGGTCCTACTTCGGTAAGCGCCAGCGCGCGACTGGCGTAACTTTTCAGTTTTCCCTCAGCGGCGCGAGCACTCGCGAATTTAGTAGGTATTTAAACATAACTTTAAAAATTATTTCATAATATAGTCAAAATCTGCGAAAATGTCTAGACATATGTAGTGGCTTTAGTTTAGTACAAACATTTTATTGAAAACATAAGTAGTTTAGTCATAATATTAAAAAAAATAACGAAAAGGGGTAACTTTGGGATTTTTTTCTATCGAGTGAAGTTCATCAGATCTGGTAACTGAATGCGAATTGGACTAGACTGGATCCTTAACTAATATATATCTTTTTTTCGAAATTTAAAACTCAAAATGCGGCCTCTGCTGGAATACCTGGCCTTAACCTTAACATAGGACACAAAACATATCAGATGGCGCGAGAACCTGTAGGTCTTGCCCATAGGCGCGCGTGCGCATCCTCGATTGACTTTATAACGTAACCTTTACATAAATGGCTCTGGCGTAGAATGTTACTGTTACATTATTTATTATTTGTAGTTTTGAAATAAGACTTACGTACTGAATTCGCCTGTATTTTTTTGGACCAACTCGCTAACTACCTTATAGTTGGGATAAGTTATAAATAATATAATTTATGACAAAACTATCTGTTGCCCGCGACTTCGCAGGTGTGGATGTCGGTTATCGCGACCAAAAGCCTATGTCCTTTCTCAATATCCTATCACTATACCAAATTTCCTGAAAATCTGTTCAGTGGGCGTGAAGCGTAACAAATAGACCGACAGAGTTACTTTCGCATTTATAATATTAGTCCATCCATATACCCACGTCTGTAATCCGCGAAGGGGTAGGCAAAGGTCATATTAACACCCACTTTTCGCCATGAGTTTCAGTCCCACGACGTAATAGGGGGCGAGCCTATTGCCATCTAGCGGGCCCTTCGTCTCGGACTGTATGTTTACTGTCGGATGGAGAACAGCCCTATCCCTTAGTCGCTTTTTACGACACTCACAGGAAGAGCTGGGGTGGTCCTATTCTACTCCAGCGGGAACCTACAATATTTAGTAACACTATAATATTAATCAAATACATAGGGAAAAAGAATCTTCTCGGGCGGGACTCGAACCCGCAGTCTTTCCCTTACAGTGGGAATGCCTGACCAATTCGGCTACCGAGACACGCCCGATATGATTCAAATTTCCCATCTTATACGTCTTTAAGGCGACGTGGCGTCATCTACCGATTTTCTTACGAACTATCGGAATCAATGAATGATGTTACAATAATTTTTAAACATTGATTTTTTTATAACTATAATATATACTATAATATAATATATATAGTATAAGATGGGAAATTTGAATCATATCGGGCGTGTCTCGGTAGCCGAATTGGTCAGGCATTCCCCCTGTAAGGGAAAGACTGCGGGTTCGAGTCCCGCCCGAGAAGATTCTTTTTCCCTATGTATTTGATTTGTATAGTTAGCATACTTAATGCTGTAAAAATTCCTTCAACTATAATATTAGTAAGAATAGAGTATGAAAGTATGGATTCTACTGAGGTGCTTTTGATCTTTCCTGATCATATTACCTTAAAAGCAAATTGCCACCAAGAAAGAGTATCCATATACGGTACGGAGTATACCAGCTAGAACCCAGCGTTTCAGTGACTCATTCCTATGCCGCACCATTAAGACCTGGAACTCCCTGCCAGCTCACGTGTTTCCTTCCTCCTACAGTCCCGGGTCCTTTAAGCGGGGCGTGAAAAGGCATCTAACGAGGCCGTCAAGCTGAGTGCCACCACTGTTAACATGGTAGGTACATGTTTCCGATGGTGACCCTCTTTCCGAGACTTTGCCTTTGCTTAACATCAAGCGAGGTCAAGTCAAATTGACGTGTCCTATATAAAAAAAAATTCGCCTATGAAGGAAAATGCGTAAATCGCTAAACGACTTATTTGATCTACCCGTTTGTTTGATGTTTTAGTACATTGTACATTGTAAATTGTTCATTGTATGTGCTGAATACATGATTGAAACATTGTGCATATCCCGATATCTCTAATGAAAAGAGACATAGGTGTTGGTAGCTTGAGAACAATGAGAACGTAAACTTTGAAATGCGCTGCAAAATAAATATACTTAACAAACTGCCTAATCATAAATCATGGAGTAGGAAATGATAGCGGAGTTGTTGTCAGACAATCGAGTCGCGTGCCATCCAAACGTCAAATGGACTCATTCGGTAGGAACGTTAACCTATGAAGTCCTTCGACTTTTGACACCCCGCGCGTCTCTCTTCCCACCCGCATTCGGCGCGCGTTTTTATTAGGAGAAATATCAATGGGGCATCTCCGTTACTTAATCATATTCTGTCCTCCGTGTCATAAATGTATCTAGTTTATCTATCTTTTTATAACTCATAGTGAATTACAAACCGAGTAGACCAATAATCACTTCATTTTAACACTAAATTGCAATAAATGTGTCGCTTCATAAAGCGGTTACATGTATCAATTTATGGTATCTAGTATATGTGATCGAATGTATTTGTGGCTAATTAATGGTATGCTGTCACTCGTGATAGGGCCAATTGGACCTAACTGGCAAGTATTCGTATAAAGTACACTTATTTGCATTTACGTCGACTGTTATAGGCTTGCGATTTTAGTTGGGAATACCGCCTACTTTCTTTTGGAAAATATAATATTTTGATACTCAAAATGGTAGATTTATGTACCATCAAATTTGGTGGTTCTGTTGCCAAATCCATACTAATATAATAAATGCGAAAGTAACTCTGTCTGTCTGTATGTTACGCTTTCACGACTAAACCACTAAACGGACTTTGATGAAATTTGGTATAGGGGTAGATTAGACCATGAGAAAGGACATAGGCTATGTTTGGTCGCGATAAACGACATCCAAGCGGGCGGAGCCGCGGGCAAAAGCTATATATCATAATTTATTTCCTGTGTGAAAGACCTGGCGTGGGCTTTTTTGGGAGGTTAGATGGCAGTCGTTAGATCAGTAGGAGGAGAACGTGACCAACCTTGGATGCAACCGGGAATCACGAATTATTGCAATTCAATGCAGATTTGTCGAACATACGTTTCTTCGTGATACACGCAAGTGAGAGCCGTTAAAGTGAGAAGGTGAAAGTGGTTAAATATGGACCACTGGGTGACTCTGGTGGTCATTAATCATCGCAACTCTTGCGTACTGGTCCCTCATTGATTACTACCGCGTCTTGCCCAGTGACGTCATCACGGTTAGAGCTAATAAGACATCCATCTTACGCATGGCTGCTTCTCCATTGGCGTAAAAAAGTCAGCTCCTAAGACAGCAACGTTCTCAGAAGAAACCGCACACATACATTTATACTTACACACACATTAATACATATGTTACCGGCAATGTGTATAATCCGGTATTCTATACAATGCCTAGGTACTGTATAGAATGCTGAGCGCGCAGCAGGCAATGTATGACATGGTATTAAAGAACATTAATAGTGGTTATAAAGTTAATGTGGGAGTTGCGCTTCCGCCTCAGTCGTCTAACCTATGTTCAGATCAGGGCGCGGTGTCCACACCGCGCAATTTGACTTGAATAGAGCGGAGCGGAGCGAAGATCCCGCATTAAGTCTTCGTGGTTATTTTTTTTATAACCATTCAGAAACATAATTTCCGCTAAACCGTCCGCAAATACGGTCTGTATTGTGAAATAAATAATCTATTTATTTCACACATTGCCGGTGGAATAGCAGGCATTCTATATATAGCATACATTGCCTAGGCATTGCATAGAATGTCTGCATTATACACATTGCCGGTGACACATTCACACACTTGTGTTTACACACACAACCACACGTATTTATAAGCTTTTTGTCAACATTTACGCGCCGCTGTCTCTGTTCACTTTAAATATAATAGGCTTGCTTTAGATTGGCCTAATTTTTATTAGATATTATTTTAGTTCGAAAAACAAATCAAGTGTGAGTCGCGTACTTAGGGTTGCATACAAAACTAGATTGAGAGAAAACTTTTGGAGTTTCTTAGGATACCTTTCCGACAAAGTTACCAATACATCTCGCAGAGTAACAAAACTGAAGTGACTATGGGTTGCCCACATCTGTCGACGGACTGATGGACTGATGACCGCCAGCGAATCCTAGAGTAGAGTGTTTGGGCTTTTTTTTTTTTTTTTTTTTTCCGTGCGGAAATCCCCTCGGATACCCCCCTGCCGGAGCCGGAAGGGGAGGTTATGTCGGACTCGAACCGACTAAAACCGCACGCCGACTGTGGGTCGTGGTGCTAGGCCGGAGGTGAGGTTGTCATCGACATATCCCTCGCACCCCGGCGGACCCAGGGCCATCCCTTATGGTTTAGCCCTCCTTGGGAGGGGGGACAACGGTGTCCCCGACTCGCCCCCGGAATGGGGAGGCGCGCTTCTCAGCGCGCCGTCGCCGTGGCCTGCTTCTGCTGGGGTGACAGGCGGCTTCACCCGTCACCCCCAGGCCCGCGCTCATGGGGGACGGAGGTCAGTCAGTGCCCTCCGACGCCCGAGTTGCCTGTGCGCGCGGGCAGCGCGGTTCGCGAGTCTCGCTCGTTCGCGCTGCCTCTCCCGTTCCGCCGTCTCCTTCACGACCATTACCTGCTCGCTGAAGGAGACGCCGGCCGCCCACGCGTCCGCACAGCGGACCATTGCTGTGAGCAGGGAGGCGAGGGTAAGAACTCTCACTCCCAGGGCCGCCACTAGTTCTCGCCTCTGTCCGGCCCATGCCGGACACTCGGTGAGCGTGTGCAGCTCTGTGTCCTCGCTCGCGTCGCAATGATGGCACTCGGACGTTGGCTCCTTTTCGATCCGACGCAGATACCGCCCAAAGCACCCGTGCCCGGTGATAATCTGCGTCAGTCGATACGAGAGGCTGCCATGTGGCCTCTCTAGCCATTCCCCCATGATGGGCCTTACCGCCTCTATGACGGCATGCCCTGCGCGTGGTTGCTCAAGTCGTCGTTCCCACTCCGCCACCATGATCCTGTGGAGCCGGGATGTCTTCGGGCTCGGGATCGTATCCCCGCTCCCGCGCCTCCTTACGGAAACGATAGAGTGCCGCAAGGGATCTCGCTTCCAGGATCCACGGTGGCGATCCGGCTAGGAGACTCGCCGCTTCAAAGGATATCGTGCGGTATCCCCTAATTGCCCTGGAGGCCATCCTCTGCTGCGGCGCACGCAACAGGGGCAGGAATCTGGTCTCCAGGGTGTCCGCCCACACGGGACACCCGTATAGGGCCATGGACCGCACGACACCCGCGTAGAGTCTCCTGCAGGAGTCCTCCGGGCCCCTCAAGTTGGGCAGCAGCCGCACCAGCGCGTTAGCTGTCACCAACAGTTTGGAGCACAGACTTCGGAAGTGCTCTCCGAAGTGAGTGTTTGGGCTTCGAATCGGTAAAAGAAAGGTGAGAGGTTGCCAGCCAGATGACTGAGAAAAGTGGGAAATGTAGCTAAAATAGACTGGATGCGGAAAGCGGGGACTGGTTGCTGTACCGCACTTTACGAAATATTCATACTAGCAATAGATTGCAATAGCATAAAATTTATTGATATAAGAATTTTTGGGATGTGAGGTGGGCTTTCACTCCAAAGATCTCGCTGAGGCCTCATACTCCTGACTAGGACACACTACATTTTAACATTACAAACTGACAAACAAAACAATATCGGTCAGTAGGCCAATACACATCATCGCTACAATACAAAACCGGATCACATTTTATAGTAAGCTTGATAAAAAAAAACAAATAAAACAATTACAAGCCTGACCGCAACAATGTTGCAAACCCGTCTGCAGCCAGGGCCGCATTTGACACATCAGAATAACCGATTATATTTGCAATTTGTAGAGTATAAAATATTTACAACTATTTTATTATAGAACAGGTTTGGAATATCTTATAGTGATGTGTTTTATTTTTTATTGTGTTGAATGTGAACAAGAAGGAAGTAAACATTGTTACATTGCATGATTTGCATGCAACCTGCGGCGATAATAAAGTTGTTAGAGTCATAACTCATTATAACTAATAAAAAAGGAGCACATTCGTGACTAATAATAGGGACCGCGATCAATTCAAACTAAACTGAGTTATTACTTGGATTCATTGAGTAAAACGTCTTATAAATATCTGTTATTTTATTTTTAGTGTAAAATCCATATCCATACTAATATTATAAATGTGAAAGTAACTCTTTCTGTCTGTCTGTATGTTACGCTTTCACGCCTGAACCACTGAACCGGTTTTGATGAAATTTGGTATAGGGATAGATTAGACCATGAGAAAGGACATAGGCTATGTTTTGTCGCGATAACCGACATCCACGCGGGCGGAGCCGCGGGCAAAAGCTAGTTATTGATAAAAATAAGAGTTACTAATAATTGCCAGTTTTCAAATTGTAATTTTTAAACCTGTAAAAAGTTGTAAACTTACTAAAATAGTTTATTATTTATATATTTAATTACGACAAAAAAAACTTTAATGGAGTATTTCAATTGTTGCAATTACGTTTAGTTAAAAAAAAGATACAATAAATGTATAAGTATGTCACAAGCTTAGTGCATAAGAAGAAAGAAAGAGCCGGGTAGGGTAATACAACTTCCTCCATATTTATGAAATTTTCTAGAGTATTATTTTATAACCATCAATATTTTTATACATGACTAACGGAATGCAGCAAATAGTACACGTAAGTACAATTTTTATACAGTTCTTAAAAAATACTTGTTCGAATTACATACATGAATTTTAATTACACGAATGTCTAATTAGCCATTTTTATTGCACCCGATTGCGCAGATTTCACTTCACGTAATGTGAAATATGTATTAAACTAATTTGACACAGACTATGTATCTATAAGAGTAAAATCCGATATTAGCGAAATTACTTCATGCATGCAGTAGTTTATTGTACTGTTAGCAAGAAGTGTCACATAAACATGGTCGATACCTGCTGTGTTCTATAAAATATAAAACGAGCATGGCCGTCTATCACACACCCTCGGCCTTCTATAACGCGATGCTATATCTAAATTTCAGTTGAAAATTTTCAATTGCATTATACGGTGTGACAGAACGAACAATTTCTACGAACAGAAAACTTGGAGTGAGTCTCCAACACGTGTTTTGTTATTGATTCTGTGGAAGGGTACTGAAAATAAATTTGTATTTTCATTTTATAGTTTACGGAGAAATTGACAAATGCCTGTGAGTTTGAACATTACGTTTTGTAGTCCATCATGAACCGATCAGAAGTTTATGATTTGAAATTTAAATGTATACATACATATATAATTATTTCTCCCAACGCACGCAACGAATCGTTCGATATCGTTTAAATATAGAATTTAAAAAATATGAAATATCAGTGTCGTGGTCGAACAGACCGTTAATAGGTGATGCTAGTCAAGAGCAAGAAAAAATAAACAGATGAAAATGAATCAAATACGACACACTCTCTGAATAAATATACAATTTAGCAACATCAACATTTAAACAGATCTTTCTAAATACGTCCCTGTTTTAAAGACAGCTGTAATGTCTAGTATATTTTTTTAAATATTGCGGTAAAAACTCAAACCAATTTGGAAGAGTCAAGTCGTAAGCCATCCAAAAAGTCGGCAATCGTAAGATAAAAACGATGAAATATTTTTTTTTAATTTTATTATTCCCGATGTAATCGAATTTTAAAGTTAACATAATACGTGCTAACATCATTCAATTTATATAAACACATATTTAAGTTTATGTAATAAATAGGTGTGATAGATTATTTCATAAATTTTGCATAGAATTATCATTTTGAAGTTTAATAAAAAAAATTAAATAGACTTTGCTTCAATTAAAGCAAAAACAAAATTATATGCCTTACCATTAACTTTTTTTTTTATCATGCGATATATTCCTAAGGATACGACCCCCACGGAGCCGGTGGAGGCGGTTATGTCGGACTCGAACCGACCAAAACGCACTGCCATCTTGGTTGCCGGAGGTGAGATTGCCGAAAGCATATCTCTCGCACCCCGGCAGACCCAGGACCATCTCTTTCGAGATGGCCCCCTACGTGTTGTGGGGACCTTAGTGTCCCCATCTAGGCCCGGGTGCGAGGAGGCGCACTTTGCGCCGCCGGCACCATTAAGACTTGGAATTCCCTGCTCACTCATGTGTTTCCTTCTTCCTAAAATGCAGCTGATGAGGCCGTTAGGCCGAGTGTTAACATGGTACATGTTTGCGATGGTGACCTTCTTTCCGAGATTTTGCCTTTAGCTTACCATCAGGTGGGGTGAAGTCAAATTAACGTGTCCTTTATAAAAACAATAAAAAAGTCTTGCTTTTGCCACACAGTGTTGCTTTAAATTATAACCACAGTTATAACCTTAAAAGTGAAGTCTAAATCCGCCACTGTAACCGAAAGCCTCTGGCACATCATACGTCAAAAATCAAATTCCTGCATCGTATACCTTGGTAAACGACGGTGCGGTTTTTGTGCCAATTCGGTGGCAAACAAGGTCACGGTACACAATGACAAGATTGGCAAGTCCCGAGTTATAAAGAGAAACTTGATACATCCATACTAATATTATAAAATGCGAAAGTAACTCTGTCTGTATGTTACGCTTTCACCCCTAAACCACTGAACCGATTTTGATGAAATTGGGTCTAAGGATAGATTAGACCTTGCGAAATGACATATGCTATGTTTGGTCGCGATAACTGACATCCACGCGGACGGAGCCGCGTGCAAAAGCTAGTATCATATATATTATGAATTAGCCTTTGCCCGCGGCTCTGCACCCTATGTTCTTTCTCAAGGTCTAACCTATCCCTATTCCAAATTTCATCAAAATCAGTTCAGTAGTTGAGGCGTGAAAGCGTAACATACAGACAGACAGACAGACAGAGTTACTTTCGCATTTATAATATTAGTAAGGAAGTAAGGAGGTGGTATGGAGTAGAATAGAATCACCCTATCTCTTCCTGTGAGTGTCGTAAAAGGTGACTAAGGGATAATGCTATCCTCCATCTGACAGTAAACATACAGCCCAAGACAATGTGCCCGCTAGACGGCAATAGGCTCGCCCCCTGTTACGTGGGACCGAAAATCATAGTTGGCGACACGTGGGTGTTAATACACCTCTGCCTACCCCTTC
This sequence comes from Eilema sororculum, assembly GCA_914829495.1. Classification (NCBI taxonomy): domain Eukaryota; kingdom Metazoa; phylum Arthropoda; class Insecta; order Lepidoptera; family Erebidae; genus Eilema; species Eilema sororculum. The sequence goes on from OU618553.1 coordinate 7,219,345, forward strand.
GCGGATTTACAGACGTGATTATATGCATGTATGTATGTAATAAGGTTAGTCTCTACATTAATTATAACGGGAATTAACGCGATCATGGTATAGGTACCTTTGATTTGCCTGACGTTTCGACCAGGTTACACCGGCCGTGATCACAGGCTGACTGGCTCCGTAGTGCACGCCCGCCGTCTTCGAGTCCGTGACGTAGTAGGTTCTTCATCTCCCCGCACATTCTCGATATTTTGTTTTCGCCATGTACCGTCACATACCACACTCACAGTGTCCCTATTCTGTACGCTAACTGTCCGTTGTCTATCCGACTGCGCAGAAAAGCGAGGCTGCATGTTTTTTTATCACTGGAGTCCATGTTGCAGATAACTTAAATCCATCTTCCCGATTGAAATTTTTATGCTTCTTGATTTCCATTGCTTCACGTACAGCTCTTGAGTAGAAGTGACGTTCGGTGGAGAGGACTTGCGTATGGTGGAATTCAATCCAGTGATTAGTACCTGCTTCTAGCAAGTGTTCTGCGATCGCAGATTTAGTAGTCTGGCGATTCTTTACATGTACCTATACCCTGATCGCGTTAATTCCCGTTATAATTAATGTAGAACATGGAACGCGAGAGTTTAAAAGTTAGTTAAGGTTAGTCTCTTTAGAACCCCAACCTTTGAGCTCTGGTTTTGGGGTTCAATGACTTAATGAATTTGGGGCACACGGACTTAATGAATTTTAACATCCTTTTTGTAAGTGAAAGTTTCTATAGGCTTCTTTCGTAGAACATATTTAAGATGGGGAAAAGCTACTTGCGACACCGTTACCAACACCTCTTGTGACAGACAGTGACTACTCTGATGTGACACCTTTGTCTAAAAGTTTCTGCTATGAGAATTTTCCCTTCATGGTCAACTGAGCCCACATCCCATATAGCACACGGGCTCAGTTGACTCACTTCTGTCAACAATAACGGCGTGCCATTTTTTATAACGGTATTGTCAATATGACTTCACCTCGCCTGATAGTAAGCTAAAGATAAAGTCTCAATAAAAAAAGTCACCATTACAGACACCAATAATAAAGATACTTATAGCGCGCCTTTTTGTAATGTCATCTGCATGACAACTACAAGGAGCGAAGGTAGCTTACTGTTTATGGAATCTTATGATCGGAGAGTCCCGGGATCGAATTCTGACTATTAGAGGGGGGAACACGACTGACGGTGGAGGTGAGCGCTGATGCATCACAAGGTGGCCACCCTAAAAATACACCTGGGTCGCAAGTCCCAGGCGCCGTCACAGTGTTCCTCTCTGTACCACGCCATGGACCCGGCGACCGCACGGTGAATCCATGGAATGCTAAGAACCGGATCTCTATCTACATGAACACACTCCTAACACAAGCAATTTGGCGTAGTTGAAGTGGTTAGCAAGAATACTAGCAATTTCGGTCACTAATAGTATAAAACATAGTCGCTGCCGCTGTCTGTCCCTCCCTATGTATGCTTAAATCTTTAAAACTACGCAATGGATTTTGAAGCAGTTTTTTTACCATTATAAACACATACTATGTTAACAATGGTGGCACCGAGCTTGGCGGCCTCATAAGATGTTAATTCACGCCTCGCTCAAAGGACTTGGGACTGTAGGAACTATTATTTTCATCATCGGCTTGTTGTACAAGAGAACGTTGTATTAAACATGAATATCACCTGCTAAAAAGTATTCGAAGTTCAATTAAACGTTGTTCAAGCGCAATAACAAGCCGCGATAATAATCTATGAAGTGAGGCGGTAAACTCATCAATTTCATCATCAATCAATACGAATTGAGTCATTGATCACCTCAGTCCGAAATGATAAAAGACTACCGCGGCCGTAAAGACTGCCGTTTTTGATGCCGCCAACTATACTTTAGGTAATTTATGTAGATGTAATGAAAAAGGTTGAAATATATATGCTTATCGAATACATAAGGAAAAAGAATCTTCTCGGGCGGGACTCGAACCCGCAGTCTTTCCCTTACAGGGGGAATACCTTGACCAATTCGGCTACCGAGACACACCCGATGTGATTCAAATTTCTCATCTTATACGTCTTTAAGGCGACGACGGTGGAGTCATCTACCGATTTTCTTAGGAACTATCGGAATCAATGAATGATGTTACAATCATTTTTAAACATTGATTTTTGATAACTCAGTCCAAACAATTAAATAATTTTTACAACATTAGTAAGAAAATCAAATGTTTTACTGAGTCTATTAACTAAAGGATGTTACGTTTTATACATTATAATAACCATCATTATACCCCGTCCATCATATTATTGTATTTTAGACAGATGAAAGTAGTGATTGCATGAAAATTTAAAATATCGAAAAATTTAAGAACCTCGATAAAAAAAATTGATATATGAAAATATTATGATAAATGTTATAAATGATTTCATGTGGAACTAAAATCTATTATCTTTCTAAACATAATAATAAAGTAGTACTTAGATATTTCGTGTCTGTACAGTTTACAAATGTAATAGAAAACGATTGTGGGCCATAACGCATACACTAATTTCCAAAACAAAACAACTGACTTCTAGAAGAATATTCCAGCATGCTGATTTCCTGGTATTTATTGAAGAGTTCCGTGGCCTGTCTCTGAAATCCATCATCAGATCTTTATGAAATTTAAATGGGACCATTTTGGAATAAACCTCTTTCAAACAAAAAAAGAATTTTGACAATCCGGCCACAAATGACAGAGTTACAAAAAACATTTTTCCGTAAAAATCATACAAATATAAATAATTATAAACATCCGAATTGTTGTTAAGAGATCGGTTAAAAATCGCCAGTTATGTAATATTTAAAAAAAAAAATTTTCTGCATTCGATATCAATTGTGACATTTTCAAGTTATTATAATAAAAACACTGTCGATTGACTAACTACAGCCCTAAAATTGCTTTCTGGCTGACGTGACGATGTCAATGAAAAATGACGTATTGGCGCCTAATTTTTGTTAGGATTTTCAGGTGTTGACGCTAGAACAAAGTTATACCGACCACTGTCAGTGAGCTGTCTAAAATACAATAATATAATGGAAGGAGTATAAGTTAATTTTCAACACCCCAGTATCATGCCATAACTTGTCATTTTATACACATGCATGATGCTCCCATTAAAGTTACCGTTTTGACATTTAACAACAAATTCAATTTCAAATTCATTTATTTTGCGAAAATGGGTAGGTAAAATATTGAACATACACAAATTGTACAGCCACATTCCGCCTCAAGGCGTGCAAATATAAGTAGATACTTAATTAAAAATAATTTAATTAACAATACACAATGTTCCATTAAACCAATTTTATATCAATAAAGCCGATAACCAAAGTCATGTATGTATACTGCAATGTCAAAATTAGAATTTATATTATGTTCTTAAGTAAAGCAATAAATAATACTATGTCTTAATACTATGAAAATTTAGGTGTAATTAATGTAACATAACATAACATAAACTCACGCCTGTATTCCCCGAAGGGGTAGGCAGAGGTGCTAGCACCCACATTTCGCCAGTTTATGTTTAGGTCCTGTAAC